>CAEGAG010222909.1:0-69865 GCA_903067065.1 Brachyrhaphis terrabensis
AAAAGCAAGAAATATATCTTAACTATAGAACCTAAAGAAAATACCTTTTAAAATTCCCTATAATAGGCAATAAAAATGCAATTAATTTAGTAATAAATTCATAACGTGTATTTGTAGTTCTAAATGAGAATTTTTAAACACTTTTAGCTTGCCAAAGTAGATATCCTTATCATCTAGTATCCAGATCACTCTTGACCAAGTATGCAAATTAGGTAATGATGTCATCTAGTCACTTTTAGGACAGCCAATAGCGATTTTCCTTGCTGAAGAGTTGGCAGAAGATATGAACGACAGTGGTAATAACCCTGGTGCCTAGAAAAATAGTAATATCACATTTTCAAGAAAGTTAAGAGAAAATAGATAGCTATAAAAACAAAATAAAGGGTGTCAGTTTATAAGCCAATTTTCCTCCAAGAGAAGTGAGTAGACATTCCTAACCGTTTGGCTTAGCTAGCTTAGCTACAGGCAACTGTTAGCCTCCTTTTCACTAACATTTAATCAGTGAAAGGAAATATTTAACAAGATATTCATATATTTGACTTGTCCCTGTACCTTTTAGCACACTTTACAACAGGTGAATATGAGTCACCAGCTGCTCTACCTCCCCATACCAGCGTAACTTCTCCTCCTCGCTATCACAGTGAAGAAGGTGAGCTACACTGTGTGAACACTAACTAGTGATGCTAACATAATAGTTAGCATCACTGCAGCAAGTCTATGGGGATTCCTCTGTCTCTCTTGTAAACTCATTACTGACAGAGATTCAAACAATCATTCTAAAATATTATTAATTTTAAAAAAATCATGATGATTGGAAAAAACGGGTAGTATGTTTAATCAAACAACCGTTCCAGGAAAAAGCATCATGCTAACTGAAGAATAGAGCTGGAGTGTCATCGTTTAGGAATGTTGCATTGTTGATTAAACCAAAAGAGTAACTGGGTAGAGTATCCTAACTCTTTTCTCAGATAAAGAAAAGCATTTCTGTTTATTTATTTTAATTACTGAGGAAAATGAAATTTTGACAATATGAAAAAGCAAGAAATATATCTTAACTATAGAACCTAAAGAAAATACCTTTTAAAATTCCCTATAATAGGCAATAAAAATGCAATTAATTTAGTAATAAATTCATAACGTGTATTTGTAGTTCTAAATGAGAATTTTTAAACACTTTTAGCTTGCCAAAGTAGATATCCTTATCATCTAGTATCCAGATCACTCTTGACCAAGTATGCAAATTAGGTAATGATGTCATCTAGTCACTTTTAGGACAGCCAATAGCGATTTTCCTTGCTGAAGAGTTGGCAGAAGATATGAACGACAGTGGTAATAACCCTGGTGCCTAGAAAAATAGTAATATCACATTTTCAAGAAAGTTAAGAGAAAATAGATAGCTATAAAAACAAAATAAAGGGTGTCAGTTTATAAGCCAATTTTCCTCCAAGAGAAGTGAGTAGACATTCCTAACCGTTTGGCTTAGCTAGCTTAGCTACAGGCAACTGTTAGCCTCCTTTTCACTAACATTTAATCAGTGAAAGGAAATATTTAACAAGATATTCATATATTTGACTTGTCCCTGTACCTTTTAGCACACTTTACAACAGGTGAATATGAGTCACCAGCTGCTCTACCTCCCCATACCAGCGTAACTTCTCCTCCTCGCTATCACAGTGAAGAAGGTGAGCTACACTGTGTGAACACTAACTAGTGATGCTAACATAATAGTTAGCATCACTGCAGCAAGTCTATGGGGATTCCTCTGTCTCTCTTGTAAACTCATTACTGACAGAGATTCAAACAATCATTCTAAAATATTATTAATTTTAAAAAAATCATGATGATTGGAAAAAACGGGTAGTATGTTTAATCAAACAACCGTTCCAGGAAAAAGCATCATGCTAACTGAAGAATAGAGCTGGAGTGTCATCGTTTAGGAATGTTGCATTGTTGATTAAACCAAAAGAGTAACTGGGTAGAGTATCCTAACTCTTTTCTCAGATAAAGAAAAGCATTTCTGTTTATTTATTTTAATTACTGAGGAAAATGAAATTCTGAAAGCACTATATGTAAAGTATATTAGATATAAAGGCACTATGCATAAATAAATATATATTTTTAATTTATGGGACCCTTGATAGTTTATTGATCTAGTGGTCATTAATGATGATAAGCACCATCATTAATGACCATCATTCATAGCCATACAGTTATATAAAAACAATAATTTTTTATTCATGTTTTAGGAGTTGATAGATGGATTCATTGGGTGACAGGCAGGGTACAACATGAACACAGTGACAAGAGAGAGAAAAAGGCAAATTCAGTGTTGACAGTTACGTTCCTCTCGTTGCCATGTGGAAGAAGGCCAAAGCGACGGGACAAAATCCACACATGCACGAGGAAAACATCCAAAATAAACAGACAAGGCTTCTGACTGCGAGGAAAAAGAGATACATTAGGGCCACCATGCAGTATGACCCACTTCCAAACTGTACACATGATCCACTCAAGTCAGACAGCTCAGAAACCCTTGAATCACATGCAATAGCTACCTAAAAATCAAAGTTTAGGAAAATATACTTTGTTAAGCTGACATGCGTTGTTTTTAAACCCCTTATGATCAGTTGCATTGACAAAACTGCCAATTGTCAATTTTTTTCATACTTGTGTAAACTAATTTAAATAAGTGCCTCATCATGTTTGTTTTCAAGTCATTACACTATCTTTTATTACTAACCATTTATCTCTGACTTCCTCTCTGTTGTCCAGGATGTTTGTGTTTCAGACCATTTCAGCACTCCCACAGTTTGGTACAAGAGAATTTAGCAAAACATCCCAAAAATAAAGTGACATTTCCATTTTCTGAGTTTTGTAGAAATGGATGCAATCGGAAATAATGATTCATATCAGTACCCAGAAATATTTACAGTCCAGATAACTGCATTTCAGCAGAATCAGTGAGGAACTTAAACAGAAAAAAAATTTGGCACTAATTATTGTCAATTGTCCTGTGGTAGACCTTTCAAAGGCAGAAGCAGCTACTTAAAGGAATGGTTTGGGGATTTCCAACCAGGAATATATATATTTTTTCTCTTTTTAGTTTGATGCCAACAACAACAACCTTATTCCAATCGAGTACTTCTAACCTAAACTTAATTCCAAAATAATTTGTCAAATTTCTGTCCACTGTATGCCATAATGATAGAGGAAATTTCTCAAATAAAATGATGAATTACTTGCATATAACTATTCAGATCCTTTGCCCAAACATTCCAAATTAAGATCAGGTGCTTCCTGTTTTCCTCTGATCATCCTTCAAATGTTTCCACAAATTCACTAGATCCACCTGTGGTAGATTCAGTTAATTGACCCTGATTTGGATGCAAACACACTTGTTTATATAAAATCTCACAGGTAAGAGCGCATACTAAACTACTACCCCAGCAGTTAATACAAAGGAACTGTCTATTCCATTTTAAATATTAATGCCAACTGTGAAGCATGGTGGTGACAGCATCATGGTATGGATGAAACTGGGTAACTAGTCAACACATAAGGTAAAGTTAAAGCTGATTCTTCAAGAAAACCTCCTCCAAAGTGCTTTGTGAAAGCTCTGAGTGGCTCAAACTTAAATCTAATTGAACATTCATGTGGGGAATGAGGTTGCTTTAAAGGATTTCTCAAACATGAATGAAAGAATCAAAGCAAAACTCTAGGTGAGTTTTTGATAACGGAATAACATTATGACATACGTAATACTGCCCTATTAAAAATTCGGTTGTGTACTTTTTTACTAAAAGTTCTACAGAGTAGTCCATAAGACAAAACAAAACAAAAAAAGAAATCGTTAAGTATTTAAAGCCTTTTCTTAATCTGCATAGCAACCATTCAGTTGTGCAAAACAGATGGGTTCAGCTCCTCCTCTGAGCTGCAGTTTTCAAGTTTCCACTTAATTTGGAAACCCCGCAACAGTTCCTTCAGACTAGCCAGCAGCAATTAGCAAACACCTGTTGGAACTATGCATGTGCTGAGCTCATTATATGATATACTTCTCAGTTAAATGCTGGTAAAAAATGTTGTTAGAGGGTTAATAGAGGAGCGATGTTGTGATAATTTCCTTAAGACGGAGTGTCAGAAAGAGCAGGACTTTTTTAAAGAGACAGATGTCCAATTTCAAGGTGCGAAATTACATAGTCAAATTTCTTTTAAGTCATATTTGATATACGTAGCATTTTATAACAACTGAAGGTGACATATTGACTTGATTATGCTACAAAATGATTCTATGTGGCTGGAAAACATATACACTGCCCCTTTAAAAAAAACTCTTGCATAAAGACATAGGCAAAGGAAATCTTTGTTAATGCTTTCCATCTACGCTTTAAGCGACTTTGTGCTGAGCCCTTTACACCAGGAAAATTAGCAATATGCTTCACTTATCATAGATTGGTGGATTAAGAAGAATGTGCACACAAAACAGATTGCTGACCACATAAAGGGTTAATTATGTCAACTTCTTTGTGTTTATATTAATGCCAGGATTTTGTGTAGTTTCAGGTTTCTGTACCGGTCTTTGTTCCTAATTTGTTTCTTTTGCTAATATTCTGTGTGCAAGTAGCTACATGTTTCTGATTTTCGATTTCTTAAGTCATGAGCCCACATTGGACCCTGGGGAAACTCACAACATGTTAGGGATGAAGGTGAGGTGGGTCGGGTTACTGAGAGACGTGAATGTTAACGCTCTTGGACAGTCTCAAATTAACCCCTGAGCAGCCTTGCTTTTTTGTATCCTCTTACACTAAACCTGCTGTAACCACGTTTTTGTGAAAGAGGAATGTTTTGCGGAAGCGTAGTCTCTCTCTGGTTGAACGTGGGCCGTGGCACCAATGTGCTTTTCATTGCACACTGGCACGCTAAAACATCCCTCCTGCTTTTCTGGGGCAGTAGCGGTCGGTGAGTGTGGGCTGCAGTCCTCTTGGGTGGGGTGTTCCCTCTGCTGTGATAGTTTTTCCCCTTGTTTTTCCTGCCCCACTAACTTGAAAGCCATATGGAAAGAATAGGATCGGATTTTCCACACATGCAGACTCTTGTTTACTTCTTCTACGTTTTACATTTACACTTCTTTCTGGATGTTGATTTTGGAAACAGATGAAAAGACATGAAAAATAGTCAGAGCAACACACAAATGGAGTCTGTGTGTTGTGTAAAATGCTGAGCATGGATTTTCTAGTGGATTTAAAGATCACAGTGACTGATTCTCTTGAGACACTGCATCCCTATGTTCGCTCCAAACCACAACGCTGATCCCGAGGCGGTGAGAAGGGGCTTTCTCACCAGCATGATAAGACTCTTCTGTTCCATGTCCTGTCAGCAAAGCACTTGACAAATGTATTAGTTGTTCGAAAACTGTGAGGGAACAGGCCTAGAATTTCCTCTCTGGTGTCTCATTGTCTGTGGGAACGACCTTTCTTAGATTTCATGAACAGTGACAAAATTTCACACAGGTTTGATCTTCAGTAAATGAAAACACACAGGTAAAATACATTTGTAAATTAATTACACAAAAACTTATGTTTAAACACATTTTTTCTCTTAATCATGATGATAACTGATTAAAAACACAACATTTAATAGACAAAAATATTTTTAAGAACAGAAGTGTGAGCTTGATATGTTGTTTTTTGGATTATTATTATTTTTTTTAAAAGCTACCTTTAATCTGACAAGCAAGACTTGTCAGAATGTATATTCCAACTTATTAAATTTGGCTGTACAGTGCCTTGCAAAGATATTTATACCTTTAAAACTTTTGCACATTTTTTCACATTATAATTACAGACCCTTATCTTTTTATTTACATAAACCAACAGTTTTACATGTTTTTGAAGTGCAATAGAATGGCTTTTCAAATGTTATGCAAAAAAAAGAAAAGCATGGTGTGCACATATTTTGCTTCCTTAATAAAAACTAAATACAACAATATACCTTAGAAGTCAACACAGTCCCTCCGCATCTCAGTATAACAACATATGTTCTGTGACTGACTCAGAGGTTCATCAGGATATGTGAGTGAACAAACAGAATCCTGAAAACAACGGAATAGGTCAAGGATAAGTTTCCAGAGAAGATTTAAGCTGGGTTATTTTGTGAAACCTCACAGATCACTGTTCAGTTAATAAAAATAGTTTGGCACAGTTCATTAGAATGATGGAATATCATTTAAAGTACTAAAAATATACTTGTTAGAATCTGGCAGATGTATTCACAGAGGTTCCTGATTGTCTGCTATAAGAAAGAATCTCAGGTTCCCAACTCAGCAAAACTAGAAATGTTGAGAAATGCAGGTCAGAAACTGTTAGGGTTGATTCAATATGAGAAGCAGTAGAAAATTGATACATTTTATTAGAATTACAAAGTGACCAAAACTAAAGTAGCTGCAGAATAGGAAACTCCCAACTTTTGATGCAAAACAACAACAACTAGAATCTTGCAGGGATTAAAGTAAACCATGGGTTACGTGTATAAACAGGGAGCAATGGGAACAAAGAAATGTTAACATCTGTAAGCTGAAGGCAGATATGAACATCAAACAGATGAAGTGAGAACAGCCTAAAGCCACTACTGAGTAATGCTTAAAATATTGAGGAATGACATCACAAATATCTAACCAAAATAAAATGTATTTTTAACATTTAGCATTTAACAAGAACGTTTGATCAAACTGCAGCCTTTAGACCTCAAAAGGATCATTAATTTTTTTTTTTTTCTGAATCACTTTAAAAAGTTATTTTAACCCCTGAGTGGAAAAGTAGCCACTGCATGATGTTGAGAAACTGCTTCACATGACTAACCTGCAGATACTATCAAAAAAGTGGTTTCCCCTTCCAGTGTTTCACCAGCGTAGTTTGGGTTTTATGTCTGTGACTTTATTCTTTTGGCTCTCACTAAAACAGCCAATAAACTCAAAGTGGGATTTAAGTGGCCATAGCCATTTGTTGACATCAATGTTAATCTAATCAAAAGGGAACACTATAAACAGCAATGATTCTTCAGGATATTCCTTCTAAAACGTTGTTTAACTGAGAGAGCCAGACTAAAGCTTACACACCCTAATCCGTTTATTGTGAAGTAGTTTTGTGCAAACCTATGACCTAAGCTGCACTGTTCAGCTTCCTGGATGTCAGCCATTTTGATAAGCTATAAATTAATGAAGGTTTCAGAGTAGATTGTGAGTGTTTGTGTAAACTAGAACATAGCGTGTCCACCAGTTCAGCTATGTCAATGACATCTTCTTCTTGTAAAGTGGGTTAAAAAGTTTGTTTATGTAAATTATTAAATGAAAATAAGATGCCTTTTGTGGATCAGTGAAGGATAAATAATTTTTAAAAGGATCTATAAACGTCATGTGATCAATAGTTGCATTATTTTAGTAGTTAGAGATAAAACATCCTTTTATTGGAATTAGTTCTTGCAGAAAATTCAGATGTTTTATTTTTTTATTATTATTTCTAAGCATATTTGTCTGGTGGAGAATCTGGCCTGATTCTTTTCCTTTCTCTGCTTAAGTCTGTTTTTGCTCAACATTTACTCCGATAAAAAGGAACACGATTGACTGGAAATACTTCCCTGGCTTTACTGGAAGAACACAGTGTCTTCTGTGTACCTCTCAGTCCAGATATTATTTTCATGTGAATGGGGAAAGGCAGTCACATAACTCAATTATTACTTTGAAACCAATATTAGAAAACACCTTTTTTTTGCTAGAGAGGTTTCGGTATTCTGGGGACTTTACTGTCCAGGGAATCAGCCTCTTGTAAGGTTTTTCATGGCAAACTGTTATCTGGAAAAGTTTAGACAAATACTAATTTGAATATCTTAATGATGTAACATTACTTGGCAAACCTCACTTTTATTCGGAACAGGTCTGTCTCTATATTGTCTAATTTCATGAAAAGACCTTCTTGGAAAAAAGGGCATCAACAATTTTATTAAAAACTAATATTTTTAGAGTGTTACCATTTACAACAGTATGACTTGTAATGACCCAGGGAAAATTGTGCTGAAAAGAATAATATTTCTAATTCTGCACTAGTGTTCATTCATAATGTTGGATTATTTGGATGTTGAAAAATGTGCTTAAATTGAAAGTTGTATTTCAAAAAAATAACTTGACGGTCTCATTATTATTTTTTATTTAAATCCCATAATTTATAAGTGTTTGTGGTCTGGCATTGAGATTGATACTGAAAAATATAAATCACAATTAACAACATTTTTACTGATGCTGTTCTTCTTTCTCAACAGGAGGAAGTCTCTGGAAAAAATTCTCACAGGAGATCGGGGAGGCTAAGTGTCCACATGGGTAATGAAACTGCAGATGATCCACTTTTGAGGGATATACTTCTTTATGCACTGAAAAAAGAGAATGGAGCTCCAACTTTAAAAAATTATTAAAATGTTTCATGGAATCAAATTAAGTTTGTCAAACTAACTTTATTTATGTTTAAGTTAACATGATAACTTAAACTTAATATACAGTATCTACTTTGATAAACTTAATTTGATTACTTATAAGAAATTAAGTAGCTGGATCATCTGATTTGTTTTTTCAGTGTGGTATGTTGCTAAAAATAAAGTTATTCAGCTGTCGTAAAAAGCTCTTTGTTGGAAGATGGTAATAAAATGGTGATAAAATTTTAAATGGTGACATTTTCTAACACTTAGGCAGTTTAGTTTGTTCCTTTTTTGTGTTTTAAGAGAAGTGTAGCCAACCCAAAATCTCAATTAGCTTTTTTTTTCCAGTTGTGTCATTATATTGGGAAATAGTAGTTGTCGCTATGGAAACTGGGTTAATGACTTTGACTAATCAGGCATGTGCTTGTGAGGAGTGTCAGTGTGTGTTTGCATGAGATGAAGCCACACACAAACATAGAGTAAACTAGACAGACTCATCTTGTAATTGAGAATTAAGCGTGTTGCTCAAAATGACCCAAACTTTTGTTTTAAAATAGAAATCGCATAAATGTGGAAATAGCTGCTTATAGTAAATAGGCGGCCTTGGGGAATTTCAACACCCATTTCCTCATACCGTTTCATACTAAATGTACATGGAAGCAAGACAAGCAAATTAAATAAGTAAGGTTTTTCCTTTGCCCAGTTTTTCCAGGTCTCCTCTTCTCCTCGTGTCCTTGGACGGTTTCCGAGCAGAGTACCTGAAAGATCACAAGAGTCGGCTGCCCATCATCAACAAGCTGCGTAAGTCAAAAAAGCGGCCGCCACCTCAACTCTCCCAAGATATTTCTCTTGGTGTTACAAGCAGTTTTTGTTCTGCAGGAAAGGATGGAACAACAACATCTTACATGAGGCCTGTTTATCCCTCAAAGACTTTCCCCAACCACTACTCCATCGTTACTGTAAGTCAGTGGTGTCAGACCCATTTTCATTTTGGGCTGCATAAAAATATCTGAATGTTCTTAAAGGGCTGGTTGTACCAGAATGTATTGATGAAACCCATTAAATTGTTAAAATATCAATAAATAGTTGTTTGTTTCAGCATTCAGTAAGTGTAAGGCTGAGGCAGCAGTCACTTAAGCTCAATGTTTTTGACCAATTTTGAGAAAAATTTGAAGTAAAATCAGAAAACAATTTGGAGGTCTGTTGATTTTGTGTGAATTTTGCATAAATTTTGCGGATTTGTAAAAAAACTAGAGGGTCTTAATGATGTAATTTGGAGTCTAGATGGCCACATAAAAAGCGCCAGCGGGCCAGATTTGGCCCCTGTGCCTTGAGTTTGACACGTGCTGTAAGAGTTTCAGTTTGTCATGAGTTTAATTTAGTCATCATTACTTTGTGTAGTCATTCAAATAATGTAACACCTTGTTAAAATATTATTACATTTAAAAAGTTTTTAGACCTTGAAAGCAACATGTCCATGACAACAATTACATTTAATCTGATTAACGTGAAACAAAGGTTTCCTTTTGTATCCTTTAGCTGAAGCCTGAAGTTACAAACAGGTAACTAAGAATCAAAATAGTCTCTTTGTTCAAAAGTATCACTCAGGAGATGACAAAAATAGCATTTTGATAGCAGTATATGTGCTGCAGGTTTGCTAAACCAAGTTGTAGGAGGGTTGCTCATAAACACCTACCAAAGGAGTTTATGAGTACTTTTTAATTAAATTAAAAAGTGCTCAGTTTTTTTATATGTAGCACTTTTCCTAACAGTTTTCTTTAGGTAAATTATTTGCAAGTAATTTTAAAAGTGGGATAACTTCTGAAATGATTTATTGTGATTTAATTTTTATTAAACCTGCCTCATTAATGAGTGCATGCTCTCATGTTTCTATTGACATCATGTTTTAATCTGAGACACAGCAAGGGTTCCTAACAATGAAAAATGGGTTCAGAAAGATAAGAACAGCTGATTTAATCTTTAGAAATTTGTTATTTTATGTGTCCAAAGTCCAAAAGAGATGGCTCACAACTACGTTTTTACCAGAATGTCAAATAAATGCAGTTTAAATCCAATAAATTGCATATTTTTAAGTTTATGTAAGGATAATCTAGTATTAGATGAGTTGGTCCTGCTCTAGTTTTGGATCTAAAGGACATAACTTTAAATGTTTTAAATGCTTTTCGCCACTGCTGTTAGTTTCTTTCTTAATGTGTGCTTCAAGGTTTTCTCTTCCCACAGCGTTAGAAAGTCATTGCTCTATTGAGGCCTAATAGCTTACATGTGCATGGGAAAAAAACAATCAACTGAGAGCTTTGTAAAATGGATTCCACCCCTGTTTTTCAAAAACAGACCCCACCATTAAAGTAAACTCTTTAGTATTTCCAGTAATACTTGGCAGACTGGGGTCCAGTCTGCCAAGATGTGACTCCTAGAAAATACAATGCAGAATACAGGAGGCACAAATGCATTTTAGGGGGGATTAAAAGCACATTTTAAGGACCTTTATAGGACCGTAAAGGCCTTAATCATGTCTGTAGCTTTTTATTTTCAGAGAAACAGGAGTGAAACCCCTGCAGCTATTGTATCAAACAGCTCAGTGTGACTGTGTGTTTATTTGATCTCCCACTGCTGCAGGGTCTTTATCCCGAGTCTCATGGGATCGTAGACAACAAGATGTATGATGTGACCCGAAACGCCTTTTTCAGCTTGAAATCAGAGGAGAAATTCAACTCAAATTGGTACGAGGGAGAACCGGTGAGTATATGTGTACGAAGGTAGAATTTCAATCCTGTAGTTCTTTTAGTTATGAAAGTGTGGTCTTATCAAGATACAAGATCACAAAGCAGATTTGAGCAATACATTTGCTGAATTTTACTGTCATATCTGAATGTCTCTGAGTTGCTCATGGTTTACCTTCCCTGGTCTTATTCAAAATCTTCTGTGATTCATAAAAAAGGATATCCCGCCTTGCGTAAGACTGAGTACTCATCATGCTGTAATTTGCCCTCCCAGTTGCAACAATCCTTTTGAAATTTTGGATTCAGCTCATGTTAAGTGTTGGCTTGTGATAGTTGTGCATACTGAAGCACTTTGTGGTTCTTACTTAAACTTGAGGCCTCGTAATTCTCAATCCTCTTTTGAGTGACGAGCTGTTTCACCTCACTGTCTTATGTACAGCAGCTGCATGACTTTCCAAAACGGGAATAATAATCGCCCTGCGTAACAGTGTCTTTCAGTAAAGACTACCAAACCAATACTACAAATCCTATATGCCAAAATATGTTTAGAGCATTAATGTGTCAGTAGAGCCATCCTACCCACAGATTGAAACAGATTTTTCAAATAATGGAGAGATAAAACTTCTTCTAACTGACTCAAAAAAAGATCCCATGTCTCTTGTTTGTGTCTATTTTCTCTGCTGTTGTCAAAAACGCTGCACTATTTTCTTTTTTCTTTCTTTTTCTTATTCAGGTGTGGCTCACCGCAATGCGTCAGAAACTAAAAGCAGGCACTTTTTTCTGGCCAGGTTCTGATGTCGCTATTAATGGATCATACCCAAATATCTACAAGATGTATGATCAGTAAGGATGAACCTCTTGGTATTAAATATGTCCTTAAGTTAACTTTCAGTGTATAAGATGTTTTTGTAATGGCTCCTTTACAAACTTTTTGTGTGCAGGAACATTAAGTTTGAGAGCAGAGTGGAAACGGTGTTCGAGTGGCTGAGTTTACCTGAGCAGGAAAGGTGCTGCTTATTCTATGTTAACCACTAAAACTCTCATGGAAAAGCACAATCCTGTTTCATTATTATGTTTCTGGTTTTAGACCTGACCTTTACACCGTGTACCTGGACGAACCGGACAGCACAGGACATGCTTATGGCCCAAAAAGTTCACAGGTTAGTTAAAACTGTTACTGCCTTAGGCTTGTTCTCATTGCCATTGTATTGAACCAAAGCGCTTACAGCTTTCTGTTCTTCCTCCAGATTATTGCTGCTTTGGAGAAGGTTGACTCGATTCTGGGCAATCTCATGGATGGACTTTTTACAAGAGATCTTCACCAGTGTGTCAACATAGTGATCGTATCTGATCATGGTGAGGTTGTTGTTCTGTTCAAAAGACATAACTTAAAGAAATATAATCAGAAAATTAGAATAAACATAGAGGTGGTGTTAAAAATACAGACACATGATTCCAATAAAGACAGAAAATACATGAGTTGCTTGACAGAGAAGAGATTCCACCCACTACAGAATGAAAAATCAGTTATCCCTATCACACAAGGAGGATATTTTTGAGAGAAGCGTTTCTATGAGTATCTGGAGAACATATGTCTAGCCCTGTAATTACACAGCAGAGATCAATGTTTCTATGAGCGCGTGGCCAGGCCGATGCCCAGCGAGTCCCATCAAAGGGTTTTCTTCTAAGAATAGATACCAATTTTTATGCGTGGTAGTAGTTATTAGTTTGCAGTTTGTCATGAAACACAGAAAACAAGACACACGCAGCCTGGTTCTCATGTTCCACCCAAAATACTGTTGACAGATGTTGAGCTTAAAATATAAGCTTACACATCACTTCTGAAAGTCTTAAAGTGATTGTTTTTGTGAGGATCTATAAAGATTTTTGTATCAAGTCAGTATCTAATTTGCTGTAGTTAAATGTGAGCTTATAATGATTTATGGATTTTTACCCTGCTTTAAATATCTAGAGATTTTTGGCCGATTTCTGAGTTTTTGTTTTTGAAACGCTTTAACCTGCTGATATAATTTTTAAACAGTTACATTGTCTCTTAGATAAATGTAATTAACAGTGTTTTACAGACTTTTTCTTAACTTCCTGCCATGAGTGCTCATTAATTATTTACATCATGAGCAGAGGTAATGTACCACTGTGTAAAAGAGTTACTCTGTTTACAGACCAAAGGATTTAGTAAAAAATGTATATAGTTTTAAACTGAGGTTAGTTTCAGTAATTGTCATCTTGAGTGTTTTGTCGCATCCCATGACAGGCAGAATTTGAAACTTAAAAAAAAAAGCACAACAATGTTGCTGTATTGTCTTCATCCGTCCATTATCTAGTTCAAGGTCAGTTTGTTTCTTTATCAATTTGACAAAACATCCTGTAACAGACAGCTACTTTTTTGGCCTTGTATAAGGAAACATCCTTAATTTCTATTTTCAGGTTTTAAAATAAAGAACTATGTGACATTTTTGCAATAAAATTAACAAATTTTTTTTCTATGGAATGTTGATATTTGTGGAAGATGCTATAGAAAATCTTTTTTTGTATTTTCTGTAAAGTTTATATATGTATACCTAATGTCAGAATAATGTAAGCACCAAAATTCTTTCTTGGGAACACAATCTTGGTCCATAAATTTGATTCTGCTTCTAAAAAAGTACTTACCGTAGTTACCAACCTAATGACAAAAATGTTTATTATTTTATGGATATTTTTTGCAAAAATGGAAAAACATCTAAAACCTGCAATTATATGCAGGTTCTTTATTACTTCTTGCCAAAGTTATTAAGGCTTTACATCCGCAGATTGAAGGCCTTGTAATTGCACCACAGCACTATAGCAATACCAGTAGTTAAAGGAACAGTAATACACTGTATTACTGTATAGATACACTGTATCTATTATTATTTATTTTTCTGAAAAGTATTTTTATGGCTGACATTCATACAAAGTCTTTACTTCAACAGGAATGGAGGAGGCTTCCTGTCAAAGGGCAGCCTATGTGTCCACATACCAGCAAGACACATCTAACTTCACGGTCATCCAAGGCCCAGCAGCTCGCATCCGACCAAAGCGCCTCCCACAGGACTACTTCTCCTGTGAGCTCCTGTCCCCACAGATTTAACAATCTTTTGGTCTTAGTTTGCTTTAAATCAGAGAGCCTGACTTTCCCTTACTGTTTATTTCCACAGTCGACTATGAGGGCCTGATAAAGAACCTGTCGGTATGCCAAATATTCCAAGCGTGACTTTTTGTGTTGTTAAGAAGAATGAAAAATCATGTGCTTGTGTGGTTTCATGACAAACAGTCCCATCCTCTCTCTGCTGTGTGTTGATCTTCTCCGTCTGTGTCCATTCTGAAGTGCAGGGTGCCTGACCAGCCAATGAGGCCATACCTTAAAGAAAACCTCCCCAAAAGGATGCACTTTGCCTACAACAAGCGCATAGAGAGGGGTCACCTGTACATGAAGCAGGGCTGGCAGGCAGCGCTGTAAGTAATCAGATCATCATCTCCTTTCACACAGCAGTTTGCATAAACTGGACTACATTAGTGACTAAAATCTGCTCCAGTCCAATAACATGGCTTAGTTAAGCGATAAAGTCTGTCTAGTCTGGATGTTTTTTTTATTTTATGTTTCTTTTTTTATGTGTCTCTCTTTCTACTAAAAACTGAATAATAAAAGCCTTCAGTTTGGTGCTGTGGCCTCAACTAGCCCTTTTTTTGAAGGAAAAGTTTGTTTACAAAGTCTCAAAAATCATTTTATTTGTTGTCATATTTATTTATTTTGGATATTTAAGATGTCTTCCATATCCAGTGTCAAACGTTCATTAGAATTTAAAGTTTATTGATCTTTGAGAATGCGTTCTATATTATTGTTTTGCCATTACCGTTATTTTACTTCGACATGGTCTGAAAACAACAATATTATTGTTTATCGCAATAACTTATATTACACTTTATCGTCCAGGAAAATTTGTTATTGTGATACTTCAGGGACACTGGTAGTTCAAAAAGCCAATGTTTACTTTGTTTTCAGAAAGTACATTTTTCTGATAGAAAACAGAAAACTTTTATCTATTACTTCTTATAACTTGTGCTTAGAAAGTTTTTTTTCTTATAGGATATTCCAAAAGGTTTACATCAGAGCATATTTTTTGTAATGAAAAAGCTGGGATTTTTTTCTAAATGGCATGTAGAGTAGGTGACACATCACATGATGGATAAACTGTAGTCATAAATCTTTTACAGTAACTAATGACAGGATCCATGTGTGATGAATGAAGCATGTTGGGAAGGAATAGCACAAATCCTTTGATTTGCACCAACCCTATAATTGTGGTAAATTGCTTCAAGCTGGATAAATAAAGCTACAAGAAACTTATCCTTAATATCCACAACTGCAGTAGATGTTTAATATGTTCCACTATTTCCTCTAATTTTGCTTATCCTGTTCAAATGCTTTCTCCTCAGTAAAAAAAATGATGTCAAGTATTGTACCGGTGGTTTCCATGGCTCAGACAATCTCTTCACCAACATGCAGGTCAGAGGAAGGAAGGATGTGTGTGCTTCCTATAGACAAGACATTTTGTATCATGTTGGGTTTTTTTACTTTTAAGAAAACAGAAACTTCTTCTATTTAGATGTTGTTATAGGAGGGGAAAAAAACAACAAAAAAAACAAAGGTTTTCTATAATCAGAATATTAAACTCTCTGGGTATTTGAGACGTGAAATATTGAAGGAATAAAGCTGTGATCTTAAAAAGCTTCTGTGATGAATTAGAGGGACTTTAAAAACAAGTAATTTGTTTATTTAGTAGTTCAACATGCTTTTCTTAAATAAGTAGTCCCGACAAGTATTTTTGTTTTCATATTACTGTTTGAAAACAATAAAATGAGATCATGAACCACCCCTGGTTCTTTTGCAGAAACCCACAAACCAATAGACAGGAGAGGAAATATTTGGACAAACCTCTACAGAGCCCTTAAGTAGTGTGGAGAACTGAGATTATCCGAGAATTAAGCAAATTACAATAATTGTGCAATAGTATGAGAAGTTTCTCTCAACCTGCATACAAAAAGATTTAAACTTAATACCACTGTAATTAATCTTGGTCATCACAGTTTCTCTGAATTGTCTAGATTAATTTGTCATATGCTAGAATTGACTTAGAGTACTTAATTGGTTACTTATTTAGTAAAACCAAAATTATTTCTTCCTCTCCTTTAGTGTAGAATAGAATAACAACAGCCTTTATTATCCCGCAAAGTGGAAATTCAGTATAGAAAACTGTTTACGTTTAGGTCAATTCAGAGCTCGACTTCTCTTTAAATATTTACCCATGAACTAAATAAGTGAATCAAATGTTTGACGTCTTGATGTTAACAGAGGGGCTGAATAACGCTTTCCAGTACACAAACTGGTAGGCGTTGTTGCTTAAAAGCTTAGCTTAGTTTACTTCATCATGTGTGCAGGTTTCAATCTGCATGAAAAGAAATGAATGAAGATGTTTTATGTTTCTTTCTTTTTTTTTAGGCAATCTTCATTGGGTATGGTCCTGGATTTAAAACTAAATATGTCGTGCCAACATTTGAAAACATTGAATTATATAACCTCATGTGTGGTAAGTGGCTGTTTGAGTTAATTTTTTTCTCTTCTTGCTGTAAATCATTTAAGTTTCTTGATGTTTTGGTAAACTATTGCGATAAAAAAAAAAGAATCTTGCATTTTAGTAATGAAGCTTGACCCGACAGACTCAAGTCAAGCTCCGTTGGAGAATATCTGATTTTATTTGGAAAATAAAAATCTCTTTTGCAAGACAATTCTGGTCAAGAACATTCCAGCAAAAACAGTAAAAGCTAATTTAGCTCAAACAAAATTATAAAACGTATAATAGTCATGTAAATTTTATACAAATTTCGGTAGTTTATTCAGAACAGTCGCACCAAAACTACACCAATATTACTAACAGCTACTAACAATAGCAGCAATTAGCAAACAAGTGGTGGAACTGCACATCTGCTGAATTTATCGTACAGTTGTAAACAATATAATGAGAAGCAAGGTTCTCAGAAAACTTGATAAGCCTGGTGGTTAGCGCGCTTGGCAGTCTTTCATCCAGTGGCCCGCCGTGTTTTTAGTTAAAAAATGTTTAAAGTTGTAAGGATATTTGAAAATATCCCTTGATAATTATGTGTTACTGGAAGATTGGGAGATTAACACCCAAACACCAACTATAAAGTCTTAAAAATTGCAAACATTTAAGAAAAACTTAAATAAATAAGCAATGGTAGGCCTGGTGGGGGCACAAGTAAAGCCTGGTGACCTGCCAGGCTTATAATGCACTGGGGAAAACCCTGAGAAGCACTGTTGTGATGACATGCTGAAGGTGGAGTGTCAGAAAGAGTAGGCGCTTCTCAAAGAGACAGAGGTCAGTTTGAAGACTTTAAATTGCAAAGTTTATATAAACTGAATGTATTATAATTACTTGGTTGCACTATAAAGTAGCACTATGTGCCTGGAAAATACATAATATTTTATGTATTTTCCATAAAATATTATGGAAAATAATATTTTATTCAATAGAAAATTTTAGCAATTTCAGGACTTTGCTAAGCATGTTCTTGGCTGTTAACAAATAACCTTATATACTTTGGTCATGTTTTTGTTGAGAGAGTTAATGTTCAGTCACACCTGTTGAATAGACATTTACAGTTAGTGACTAATATCCTAAACAGAATGCTGCTCTGTCAAATTTAAACCTGACTGGCCTTAAAAAATGTTTCCCCAGCTCAGCTTTTAATCAGTTTTGCTACATTTTTTTTCCATAAGCTTTAATCTCAAAAACAGAGATAGTCTGTATGTTTGCAACATAAAAAAGTTGACTATCTGCTCACATTGTTGTTTGATTTGTTCTTATTTTCCTCCCGGGTTTGGGAGCGCTGCTGTTCGCCTCAGTTGCGACAGCATCCCCATAACTGACACATGTCAGTACAGGAAACAGGTGTATTTCTTCAGTTTTCAGTTGCTGCTCTGCTTCCTAAATATGTCAACAGATCCCACAAACCAAACCTCGATTTTAAAATATCCAAGTCAGAAGAAGTGGATATTGTAAAAAATATTGTGGTTATTTAATAAGATTAGTTGAAGAGCAAAATAGAAAATGTGAGAAGCAACCAGTGTTAACTCAGCTAGTTTCAAATGTTTAGAACAAATGTTGATAGATTGTATTTTATTTGTATGTGGTAGATCAAAACAAACTAGGACAAAGTGCCTTTAGAAAATGTTTGCCTTCTTTACAGATTATTCCAGTTTTATCTTTTTTTTACTTCCACTTGCATGTTTCAGGTCATCAAACTCAGACAAAGATAATCTGACTAAATGCAAAATGCAGTTTTCAAATGATGAATAAGAGAAACAACTTGGCCAGAGACAGTAATCCCAACTTAATAATCATGAACTGTGATTAACCACAAATGACATTATTTTATCAGAACCTGTCTGACTACACGAAGTGGACAACAGATCTCAACGTGCAACATGCACTAAATTCAACAATAGATGAGAAACTAAGTCATCGACATTCAGTCTGGAAGGGAGTTCAAAGCGATTTCTAAGGCCCCGAGACTTCCAGTGAATCTAAGTGAGCCAACCATTGTCCAGAAATGCGGAAAACATGAAACAGTAGTAAACCTTCCCAAGAGGGGCTAGCCTTCAAAAGAAATCAGAAAACTCAAGCATAGCATGAACACAAAAGAACAATGCAACAACTAAAGCCCTGCAGGCTTTAGTCACCTTATGTTCATGATTCAACAATAAGGACAAGATTGGGCAAAAATGCGAGCCAAGTCCTCCTCCGAATGGCTTAACAATAAATTCCAAAAAATCAAAACAAAGGTTTTGTATGGGCCAGTGCAATTCTAGAGTTGTGGCATGACTTTGAACTGGTTGAGCATACGTCGAAACCCTCCAGTGTGTCTGAATTAAATTAGAAACTAGAGCAGAAATGCTTTTGCAGGTTATTTTCCTCTCAGATAAACATTCTTTACCTCAATTTGTACAAGTTATAAATCCTGTACAATGTTTTTTTTATTTTATTTCCTTTCCCCCATCAGACCTTCTTCGTATTCGTCCGTCCCCAAACAATGGGACCCATGGCAGCCTGAATCATCTCCTGAAGCATCCCTTCTATCAGCCCGTTCACCCAGCGCAGCTCTCCCATGAAACCCCCTGTGAGAGCACCAACCTGGTTCCCACAGACAACCTGCACTGCCTCTGTTTGTCTCAGAGCACTGAGAAGGTATGAAACATTTTGTTTTAGCCATATCGGCTTCAAAATATTAGTCCTCTTTACCAGTCCAGATACATCACCTGTCTTGAAATGTATCTACAAGCCTAATTTAATCTGAAACAAATTGTGCCTTTCTTTGCAGGAGACAGAAATGAACAGAATTCTTTCATCAACAAACTCAGGTAACTATTTATATATATATATATATAAGTAATATATACAGTAGCTCCTCCTCGCCCCTCCACCATGACTTCCCCACGTGGTTTCTTCAGACTAGTCAGTAGCAATTAGCAAACATCTGAATTGAGCTCACTGTACGATCTACTTCTCAGGGCAACGATGGTAAAAACATTTTTAAAGGGTTAATACAGGAGCGACGTATTGATGACTTCCTGAAGGCAGAGTTTCGGAAAGAGCAGTAGCTTTTAAAGAGACAGAGGCATGAAATTAGGATTTAAATTTATTTTAAGTCATATTTGATAGATGTGGTACTTTTACAACAACTGAATTTAACATAGTTACTTTATTGCACTATAAAACTGAACTATGTGCCTGGAAAACCCATAATACTGCCCCTTTTAAAATAGCACTGGGAAATATTTTTGCCTCACACTTTAAATTTCCTCCTTAGAGATCAAAGCTAAGTTGCGCCGCCTTCATCATCCTTTCGGCACCCCTGGCGTCGTCCAGCCGGGGAACAGCTTTTGTCTGTTGTACCACGCCGACTACCTGAGCGGCTACAGCCGGGACCGCCTCATGCCGCTCTGGGTGTCGTACACCCTCCAGCCTCTGGTGAGCTCCCTTTCATCTCTAAACTTAGCCCCATCAGTCAGGGCTGCCTCGGCTGTATTTCTTCTGTGGTTTTGGTTTGGCAGCGGATTGGAGGAGGTTGTACAGTATCTGAATCCCTTCTGTAAACAGCTGCTGCTCATCCTCGCTACCCGTGCTGGCTCAAACAGTTCTTGTCTTTTTTCCCTTTGTGGTTGAGCTTTCTTGTAATTCACAACCTCAGGCGCAGCAATTCGTTTCCAAGAGACTTTGGATTCCTCTGTCTGAATGATTGAGCAAGTGGATGTGCTTTCCAAATACAGCATGAGCAAAATATAGTCTGCTACAGTACATTCTCTGCATTCATTGTTAGTAAAAAAAAACAAAAAAAGGACAATAAAATAAAATATTACATGTATAGTCAAGACTACAATTCCAGGAGCAAAATCAATCTTAGCCTAATTTAATTTCTTGGAGAAATAAAGTACTTCACAGAAATAATCAGCGTAACTTGGCAGGCTGGATCAGCCTATTTTAACAGGATTTCCAAGAATCCACCAGGTTTAAATTAAAACTGTCAGCCTGAGCCAGCAGGAGTTTCTAACTCCTATCAATCATCGTTTGCTACGGTTCGTACTGTGAATGAAAGTTTGAGACTGAGACGATCGCGAGGAGCAGGGGGAGTCTAAATTAATGTTTATGACCTGAAGTTTTCAGGTTTCACATCAGTCCACATTCAGGCTAGTTAAATTCATTCTTCTAATTCAACCATTAATTAACTAGGGTAAAACTCCTTTAGATCAAAGATTTCTTTTAGAAAGGTATCCTGACAACAATAAAGTTAAAAAGTTAGTTACAAAAGACACAAACTCGTGTTTAGGGATAAAATTCACTTTATATTTTAATATTTACCTTTGAAAAATAATTGATTATATTTTAGTCATCTTATGAGAGAAACTGTTAAAGAAACTTTTTACCTTTTCTTTACTATTGAGACTGATTACAAAATTCACCACAGAAATAGTTATTAAAAAGAAAAACTAATGTAATCTTGTTGACTGAAATTTATTTTTCTTAGTCTCCTTCATATTTACTGACACCCCTGTTAAATTTGTATTAAAAGCCTTAACATTTTAAAGCCTAATATAAGAAATAAACTCAGGAGAAATAAAATATACTTCTCATAAAGTCATACAATTACTCTGATAAAGTCAAATGTGGAATTTATTTAAAATATGCTTCCAGTACAGTGCATCTCCGATGTTTATGGAGATTAGGAATCAAATCGCGATTAGCTCAAATATTTGGGACACTTTAAAGTTTTTCCTATTTTATATTAAAGGGGATCTATTATGCAAAATTCACATTTTGCACAATTTTGTGCCTCCATTTGGGTCTCTACTGCTTTTAAAAACAGCACAAGTGCTTAAAAGTAACCTTGCTGTTTTTTAGCAGTAAGTTTATGTTTTTACCAGCAGAGCTCCAGCATGTTTGGTCAGCAGGTTTATCTCTGTATGCACTGTACAAGTTTGCAGCATGCATTTGCCAACGCCACTCTAAAGTAAGAAATATCACATTGAGAAACCTGTGTTATTTGGAATAATTTTAATAATATGACGTGTTGCTTTTCTTTCCCTCTGATTAAATGTATCTGAATCGAAGGCTGGATTGTTTTGTGCTACATGAAGATAAATTTACTTTACACATATTTCTGGTACTAACACACCCTGTCTGGTGTCCAGTTATTTATTCCACAAATAATTTGGAGTCACGTTCCACAGACAAATACAGAATAGTTGAATCCATAAATAGTACTTGTGATGCTTAAGATGTACTAAAGTATTATAATACTGACAAAATCATGCTTGTTACAGTTTTTCTATGAAATACTGTACTTTGTGGCATTCAAGTTGTTCTTGGCTGTGTAACTAAAACAAAAACTCTGTATTTTAAAGATAATTTTTTTTGTATTAATATTTTATCTTTCATATTGTTGCATTCCAGTACACCAAGCTCAATGGAAACTAGAACTGACGCTCTCTGCCTGTGGTACTAGAGATCCATAATACAAGTTTGATACAGCAGATTTCTAAATAGGCACAATTTTTTTTTTACATTTGGCATGACAGTTAAATTACATGAATCTTTTTTCAAATAATTACAAATGGCATTGCACATTATCTGAAGATAACTTCAATTATCTTGTTATTTTGTAATAATGCGTTTATTTTGTAATGATTAAGAAATAATTGTCATTATCTCAGGACTACATATCTGCCTACTATGTTAGTTTACCAAGAAAATTATGTTTTCTAAACATAATTAAGGAGAGTCATTTTTGCAAGCGGACTGAGCTGAAAAAAGTCCCAACAAGAAACACATCAGTAAAAGTTTTTATTAATGCATAAACTACAGCATTAAACATTAAAGTATTAAAGGATTAATGTAGCCAGCAGTACTGCACATTGAAATTGGGTGTAACATACAATTACTATTCATGTTGGTTAAACAAAATCCTTACCTTCCCATTCTTTGAATCCAGTTTCTGTAATATAATTTACAAGTACAAACTACAAACTAAAGTTGCCCAATTTAAAACCAGATTTTGATCCAATTAGGAATTTGTGGTTTGAAGAGTCTCCATCGATTCCAACTCAATTTGGGCTATTTTTCAAAGAGCTATGGGCACAAATATTAACTTTAAGACAGGTAAATATGAAGTCCAAAAGAGTAAAAAGTTTGTACATTTATGGAGTTAAATTTGTTTCACAATTATTCAATCAAAAAAAAACATTCCAGATGCAAAAAAACCTGATATAAACTTGTTTTGGACTTCTGTCAGGATGTTCGTGGTAATTTTTCTATTTTTATTACAATGTGCAATTATCAACACATAAGCATGCATTAGTTTTAAAAAAAAATAAAGAAACTAACTTGGAGAAATATAGTTAGCCAAATACACCTGGCCTTAAAAGCATCACTTACTTCCCTACCTTGCCGTCTCTGACTCAACAGGTGCTGGTCTCTGTTCTCATGTTCTGATCCTCTTTAGCAGCTGGAGGAATCACTCTGTTCAGTAATACCTACAAGCGCTGACCTGCTTCAGCTGCACTCTGCTGGTCATACTAGAATGGGGAATTAGGAGAACACCAATTTAATTGCATTAAATTGGTGTTTAATGCAACAAAACACAGCAAAAGGCATATAACATCTACTGTAATTCCAAGTAAAACTAAGTACAAGACGCAAACACCAAATAATAAAAAAGACAGAAATTATGTGAATATCCTCCTTCCGAGTGTGATCTACCAGCTTGGTTTTTCATTTTGCATCTGGAAGAAAATATATATTTAAGAGTTACATTGCCTCCCCTCATCCACAGCACTGATTATGTCCTTGGTGAATAAATAATCTGTACAGTCACTTGACGTGTGGTGCACATTAACGTGGACTTAATAACCCTGGTGCAGCGATCCGATATGTTTTCCCACTTTAGCTTCAATGCTAGTTAATACACTCACACACGCAGTATTACACAACAATTTTTAACACATATTTCCTCCAGATACATTTGGTATTTTCCACGCTTAATGCCACTAGACAGAGGTGCGCTGGTTAACGAATTCAACATAAAGACAGGCGAATATTACACAAGCCTAATTTATGCACTTTACCTAATGCTAACATTAGCTAGCACGATATGCTACCGAGGATCAGGGCAGACAAAATATGTGGCTGTCGTCATAAGTTGTGTAAGATTTCTTCTTTGAAACAGGGTGGACACTTTAGTAACTGCTAAACGGTGTAATTTTGTCAACATTACTTACCGTTCACATTCTGTACACGTCACCGAAGCCCTGCAGTTCGGGAAAGAGTTCTGAGATCGCATGGAGTCTGAGTCATCCGCTTTAGTCAGCGCTAACCAATAGGGACGCGTCTCGTCTTTAGGCCCCGCCCAGGATGTTCATGTGACAAGCGCAACCAAAAAACGTTGAGTTCAGGCAAAAAAATGGAGGATCGAAAACACTTAGGCTGTCAACCAAAAAATTCTGATATGCAAAGTAAAAATGAGTGATGTCAATAATAATAATTTAAAAAAAGCTTTTTCAACTTTTTTTTTGTTTAAAAAAAATTCTTACAATTTGATTGAGATATTTTTTTTGTTTGAACATTTTTTTTTTGTTGAAAATCCAAGTTTTGATCACAATTCAATTTTTTTGTTTGTTTGTTTGACATTATTTTTTTTATTGAATAATTGTGTTAGATAATGAAATGTTATCAATAACTAAGATATTCAAATTAAAGATTTAGACATCAGGTGCACATTAAGCATTTTCGTTCTCATAAGACTTTCAAGTTGAAAGAGAACCAAAAGAGAGATATTTCCTTATTGATCTGTTCAACTCTAAATCCAGCTAAGCGATCTTCCATAAGAGACGTGTCCTGTTGTCCTTTCCACATTGTCCACCACTGACTGATCCCCTCTCTCAGTCCAAAGTGCGAACCTTGGCCCCAGATGGGTGTATTCGAGCCGACTTTCGAGTCCCATCTTCCTCCAGCCAGCTGTGTCTCCTCTACAGAGATGAAGCCGCTATGTCCTATGGCTTGCTGCATCCACCCTGTGAGTGTGTGTAAATGTCACTGTATGTCATGTAGGGGGAGACACAACCTGTGCAGAAATGAATTCACTTTTTAAGCATGTAGGAGAGAAGAGTCTCTCGTTAACCTTTTCTGAGATCCCGTCAGTTCAGTGGATGCCGTTTTTGCATTAACACTGATCTGATTTGTTTTGGTTTCACATTTCTCCCACTTTACTTCATGTAAAATATTGATATTATATATAGAATTTTGTTGCTGCAGCAGGAAAAAATGTCAAAAAGGTCAAGGGGTTTAAAAAATATTACAATGCTCTTGATAGGTTTACTTCCAGGAAGCTTCAGCAGATGAACTGAAACAGGGAAATTAACGCACATCAGCAGATGTAAGAGATCTGGATGACCACAAATTAAACATTTTAGTTCCTGTCACCATATTACAAAGTGAGGTCTGAGACTGATTTTTGCAGAAAAATAGCTGTAGCATTTCACATTATGAGCATTTGTAGATTTTGCAAGTCATCATAAAGTGACATCTTTTGCTTCAGTTTAAAAATCCTTGACTATAAAATCAACAGTCCCATACCTGTTGCTTCATCTGTCATTATTTTTACAGATTTGAATGCCACTGGTTCAGAGACTGACTCTTTTATCAGCAGTAACATGGCACCAATGTTCCCTGCATTTAAAAGTGAGTATTTATGGAAGTATTTGTCAGATTTGTGTGTTTCCAATTTGCGATTAGAGTTATTACATTATTAATGCAATCATTTCAAAACTAAAAACTGTGATCACTGGGAACAGGTAGTTAAACAGGCTGAACAAAGTACAGAAATCTGTAATGCAGCTTGCTCATGTTCATGGCTGTCGGACCCCCGGCAAGTAGAAAATCTGCTTTGTGCATGCTTGAACAAAACATAGCTGTAAATCTGTTCATCAAGTCCCGAACTTTTGACTCAGTGCCAGCAGCAAAATAGTTTCATTACTTCATAGTAACATAAAATTATGAATCAACACTATTCATTTATTTTGTTTTAACTGGAACATACACCTTATAAATTGGATATATACAATCTGGTTACTGCTGTTGTTAGCTAAGTTCTGATAAATAAAATCCCTCTGAGTTTATCCAGAAAATAAGAAATAAATTACAGGAAATTTCAGCGTTCTGAATCCCTATAAAATACTAACAGGTGCTGCCTCCTGGTGGCTCACTGTTCCTGATACACAGGTTTGCACTGATAACACAAACTTCAATGTTATTTGTTTGTTTGTACAAATTACAGGATTACATATATTAAACTGCATATTTATGTTTTCCAGAATTTTGGAGCCATTTCCACACTTCTATACTTTTGAAATATTCACAAGAGCTGAACGGAGTCAACATCGTCAGTGGGCCGATATTTGATGTAGACTTTGATGGAAATGTAGATCCAGTCAGTAAAAGCATAGAGTAAGTTTCTACAGATATACCACAACTTTAGTGATTGCTGTTGTGTGATATTCTGTTTAATAAATGTTTCTGAAAAAAGTTGACATTTTTTAAAAAAAATTCCTATTTTCTATCTGTTAAAAAGATGACTGAATGCACAAATTTAACTTAATATTCATAAAGAAATGTCACTCTTACTTTAAAAATAGACCTGTTCAATCAAGTACTGTATTAGTTTGGATATTCACCAACTTTCTTTTTTTTGTGCTTTTCTTTCTTGCATATTCATTGTGAATGGGTCCCTGACTCAGACTCGATCAGTTTTGTTATTACTACTCACTTTCATACCAGTTCTGTCTGACAACATGAAGAAAGTTAAAAAGTTTCGAAAAACTGAAGAAAAGACGAGCAGCAAAGATGATGACATCTGTCAGTCTGGAAATTCTTGTAAAGCAGGATTTTGAACTCCTCCTAGCAATTACAAACAAATGATTGAACAAAAATCCTCACTTTCCTCAGCTAAGATCAGTGTTCTTGCTTCAACAATGAAAAAGAGAGACTGATAAAGACGGAAAAAAGTCAGGCAAAAAACTAAAACTAAACTAAATGACAAGCAACAAAACCGAGATGAACTTTAGCAGAACATTCGTCAAACCATATAACAAGACAGGTGACTAGACATGTCTGAAATGTGAAAAAATGTCTCTGATGCATGTAACTGTGATAAAAAAAAAAAAACTGCTCTCATTTGTGAGCTATTTAAATGTAATTCCTCCATTTCTGAGTGAGGAAGCATTTGCACATAAATCAAAGAGGTGGTTGTGCATATTTTATAAAATACCCAGGCAATTACAATGTTGCTAAACAAAGATTGTGCAACATGTAAATCAAACCCAGTTGACAGTGTGGTGGATGTTTGGTCACATCTCATCTAACCACATGCTCTGAGCTTTGGAGAAGAACGCTATACATCATTACTGATTATGTTCTTCTAATCTTTCCCCCGTTTACTGCGATGTTTATTTCTGTTTAATTTATGATTTAACCAGGAAATCCTGACAGCCTTTCTTCATATCCCCTGGCAGTTATCTTGTGGTAGTGCCCCTGGTGTGGAAATGCAGGACTATTTTTGACAAATAGGGGGGGGACAGATTTGTGTCATCACATCACAGAAGGTGGAAATCAAAATAGTTAAAGAAAATGTTCTTCTTCACAGGAAACTCTTTTTGTTCCAGCTGTTTCTTGTTAAAACCCCACAAACTTTCTCTCTCTCCAGGAACGAAACTTTCGTGCCAACGCATTTCTTCTTGATCATGACCAGCTGTCGCAACTCAAGCTTCAGTCCTGTTAACTGTGAGGGTCCACTTCAGGCCATAGCCTTCATCATGCCCCACAAACCCGACTACTCAGAGTTCTGTGCTGTGAGTAACATCAACCACACCTCTGTGCGCTTTACCTCAGATAAAACCTCCGTACAACTACAGCGTCGTGAAAATGTAGGGAAATCGCTGGGACAATCTTTCATGTGAACACAAAGCACTGATCAGATGCTTTGAACAATTCAATGTGTGGATGGATCATAATATTCTCCAGCTGAATAGAAACAAAACTAAAGTTATCATCTATTGGATCTAAAGAGGAACGATCAAGAGTTGGCTCTCAACTTCAGTTATTACAGCTGGAAACCGGCGATCAGACCTGAACCTTCAAAGACACATAAAGACAATTACAAGGTCGGCCTTCTATCACCGGAAGAACATTTACAGGATTAAAAGAAGGACTATTCATTCATTTTTTACGCTCCTGTAATCTGGAACAAACTTACAGAAAACTGTAAAAATGATGAAATACTGACTTCCTTTAAATGAAAGGAAGTCAGTATTTCCTTTTTAGAGTTTCCTCTAAACAGGAAACTCTAAACCTTTCCTGTTTAGAGTTGCCTTTGATTTATAATAATTGAAACATTGATTGATATATTTAATTTGCTTGAGGATTGTAATGATAGCATTTGAGCCTTTATGCTGAAATGTGCTATACAAATAAACTTGCCTTGACTTGACATAACCACTAATCCAGAGCAGGATTAGTGAACAAGTAACATCTTGAAGACCAAGAAAGAAGCAGACAGGTCGGCAAATAAAGTCGTGAAAACGTTTAACACTTCCAGACCAAACATAGCACCGACAATCCAGCCAAATTTGCAGTACTGTAATTCCAACACACTTTGCGCTATCTGAAAAATTCCAACAGTTTCTAAAAGGGAAGACGTTGCACTTTCCAGCCAATATCGGGTTATTACGGTAATTTCACCCCCGCCCTCAAATTTAAAGAACTGCGTACAATTAAAATAAGCAAAAAAATCCAGGCAGACATTTGAATCTTAGGTCCTTAAACATCTCACAAATTAGCACAAAAACAAACTTGGTAGGACATGGGTGTCCTCCGAGGCAGACAAGGAGAGCAATACATATAACACAGTGTTATATATAAAATATTGCACTGTATTATGTTGATGCTAGCGGTTGTAAAGTGACAGAATTTCTCTTTCTGCCTCTCTTCAGGCGGAGTCTGACTTGTCATGGGTGGAGGAGTGGCTGAGGTTCCACATCGCACGAGTCCGAGACATCGAGCTGCTAACGGGACTCAGCTTCTACCATGACAGGATATCGGTGGAAGAAACGATACAGCTCAAAACATTTCTACACACTGTTTAAACTCAGAGACTATGGCTAAAATAACCAAATACAGCCAGATCGGTGGGCATGCAGCTACCTTCTTTTTGGATGCACCATAAACAGTGGATAAAAGGTTCTTATTTCAAACCAAAATATTTCTAACTTGGAGGGCCATTCATTTCATTAGTCAATTAATCATTTTTAAGTCCAGTCTTCCTGTAATTTAAGCACAAATCTATGCAGTGAATCTTGATTTAAAGATTTAAAATCTTTGACCTAACTCAGACTTTCTGGGGAAAATAAAATAGTTTTTTGTCTGGAACAGTTGTTATCTGTGAAATATCAGGAATACTAATTACCATACTGGATAAAGTCAAAAAATCATTCTATACGTTAACAGGTCTATCCATCCAAGTTTTGTTCCTGCCTAATTTTAATACATGTTTTTTTATTTGTATGGTTTTGCACCAGTACTACTTTTAGCATTTTATCAATTTTTGAAAAGATTTATTCTATTTTTAGTTTGTGTATGTTGGTCATGCAGGTATGGATTATTTACCTTGCACAGACAGAAGATTTATCCACAGAAACAAAATTGTTGTGCTTTTATTTTATCCCAATGGGTGTGTAAAAGAAAATGGAAGAGGGTTCATTGTTGTAATTACAAACAACTTCTAGCAGTCAATTAGCTGTTGTACTTTTTACAATTAAATAACTAAAAAACTATTTATAATTAGCGTTTATGCTTTTATTGCCCTTTCTTCCATTTTCCACACAAAGAGAAAAAGTAATTTATGGTTTTAAGATCATTTTAATTGTATGTATGTATTTGCAATCTCCAGTTTGACCCACTAGATGTCACTAAATTCCCTATCTGAAATTCTACAATAAATACTGACTAGTTTAATCATATTTAATGTTCAATAACCTCCTGAGTTAGAGTTAAAAATGTGTTTAGCTGATATATTTCAGAAAATGAATCACTGGAGTGAAACATATTATATTGATTAATTACACTGAAAATAATGTTCACAAGCCTCTATTTCTGTTAATTATGATGATTTTCTGCATACAGCTAATGAAAACATGACATTTAAGATTAAAATATCACTTCAGACCAATAAAAAAACATTTTCTGTGAGGAAAATAAAATGTAATGTTCAATATTTTCTTAAATGCTACTTTAATCTGGCAAATTAAAGTAACCAGATTATGAATTTGAGTGTATATATCAGTGATTTTGTTCCCTATCTGTTCTTGAATTTCTTTCGTTCAGGGCATTATGTGTTGCTATTTGAGAGCTTTTAGCCTGCTGCCAGACCAGTTTTAATGAAGTGATTTCTTGATTTTACAGTTTTGACAGCGATATGTGTGTGTGTAGCTTTTTCCCTGTCTTCTCCATGCAGACTGGATCAAACCACCATCACTCTACCTCCTGGTTCTCTTTCATTTTTATGTTATTTCTGTTTGTTTTTTAAAAGTTAGGCAGTCTGTGCCCAGATGGTTCCTTTATCAATTCATGTATGAGTGTTTTGTGCAAGTGCATGTACTTGTGGATATAAATTTGGAATCACCACACTGTAACTGCCAACTTATTGATTTTGCATCGAGTTCCTCAAAGTGTCCATGATGTGTTTCCTTTCAGTATTATCAGGAACAGATATAAACGAATACTTTATTTCATATAAAAACATTCTATACCAAACTTGCTATTTGGGTTTTTTTTTTACTATTCAATCAGAATCAGTGCTGATGCAAAAATTAATTTTATGCAATCTCACGTGAACAAAAAAGGGAAATTTTCAGATAACTCAAAGAGATAAGATAAAAACCAAGCAGCTGCTGCATTATAAAACTCCTCCAGCTTGCAACAGCTGTGTTGAACACATAAAGGAAGGAAGCAGAGCTGCACACATTTCCTCTGCCGTGTATAAAAATCTGTCACTTTCTCGAGCTGACCGCTCTATCAGTGCTGTTCAAACTGAAGGTAAGACTTTGCAGCTCTCTGCTCAGCACCTCTCAGCTCTGCAGTAACCTAATTCTCAGACCACAAACCTCTCTCCTTTCTCCTAATTGGCGTCAGAAAGAGTTCAGTTCTCATGACTTTTGCTTGACATGTTGGTTGACATGCTTGGTTAACGTGTTGCAACTCTCATCACGTTCTGGAGTCAACTGTTCTTAGAACATTATGTACAGTTGAAAGATGTGTTTTTAGGAATGTTTATGTAAGAAGGAACTATGTGAAGACAAAATTCCTAAATGCAGTTTATTCTGTAAAATAATTACACTGCTTACTTTAAATGGCTTCATTTAAAGGTGATTTAAATTTTATTTCCTTGCGACAACATTTGGGAACAGTGTGGACTAACTTTCCAGAATTTAAAGCTGTGTAACTTTTACAAAAATATGTTTTTATGTATTTGTTAAAACTATCATTATGTCCTGACAGTATAATATGAAGCAGATAATCTGTGAAAAGATTGATCTCCTTCCAGAGCTACTATTGTCATCTCAAAAACAACCAATGAGAGCATGGAGGAAGCTCTTAGTGCTGTCAATCATCCCTGTGTATGCGTTGCTAAATGTGCTAATGGTGGAGAAAAAAATTACCATTCCACAAAAACTATTTATATGGCCATGCTAACTAGCCTTAGCATTCATGGGAGGCTGTGTGGTGATGAACTAGCTGTAGTGTAGCAGAGAGAAAGAGGGAGGATATGAGAAGCGTGTACACAAAAGTGATTGACAACGCTTAGACGGTACTCTTGGTACTCTGTCGGAGCGATTTATTTCTGCAGATGATAGATCATAGGAAGAAAACAAAGGAAGTCGATTTTTTGCAAATTATCTGTCTCATACTGTCAGTGATAGTTTTATCAAATAACTTAAAAATATTTTTTAGAAAAGCTTCACACAGCAGCTTCAGAAACACCGATTACTTTCTAAACCCCTCTTCCGTGAGCTCAAAGGAGCTCTTGGTTTCTCATCTGAATTTGCTTGCAGCTATGAGTTTGCATGCAGTTCCTCCATCAGATCTTCCAGGAAACTCTTCTGCAGCCGCTGAACACGTCACCTATATTTGGTTTGGTCATTCTCACGCTACTCTGCCATATTTAGGTTCCGTGGTAGTCATTTAGGTGTCTTTTACTGTCACTGATGTGGTCTGCTGATACGGTCACACCATCCCCCTCTCTGTTCTCAAATTGGATCTGTGTCTCTGCTAAACCACGTAGAACCTTATTCATCTATCTCCTCTGCATAGGAGGGCTGTGTGAGTAATGAGTTTGTTTTACCTGTCAGGCCTGGAATGACTGTCGCCCCACTGCCTTAGCTGCTGTGTCCCTCGCTCATCAATCATGTCTAATTAAAACCAACACTGATTTTTTTTTCCGCAGGCTTCCTGGCAGCTCTGGTTAGTACAAGTGAAGAGTCTTATCTGCTAACACAGGCTGACACTGAGCTATTCAACAGGCAACTTCTGCACCTCTCAATAGCTATGACGCTGCTTCCTTGGAAGTGATGACCTCAAGCACAGATTTTCCATCTTAGGGACTACATTAATTGTAAGTTATCCAATTAATTTAAGTTTATCCTTATTACTTCCTTCAAATTCACAGATTATGGTTTCATGCCTTTATAAGATTAAATAACATTTCATTTATAGGAGGCAAATTTGTGGATGTATTTTAAAGGGGACGAATTGTAAAAAATTCCCTTTTTTTATGTTTTTATTCTTCCATTTGGGTCTCCATTTCTTCTATAAAGCAATCCAAGTTCTTAAAAAAATCATTCAGACATTTTCTGGCACCTAGTTAATGTTTTTGGGTGGCTGAAAAATAAGAAGTTTCAAAAAACCTAATTATTAAGGAGGTTTTAGCGGCATTTTGCACTGCACTGTTACCTAGCAACCCCAGCCAAGCCCAGACTCGTTACCTACCAACCCAAGCTGAACTGCTGGACATTTGGTCAGCTGGGTTTACCACTGTCAAGACAAGTGGTTTGTTCTTGCTAGCCACCCAAAAACTACTTGCTACATTTTTGTTGGTTGCGCAGGAGACTACACTTCTGCTTTTCAAAGATGTACGGATGTATAATTTTGCATCTGTTTGCAGCCATTGCCTTAAGCTTTTGGAAGAACACCAAAATATTTGTAACTTATTTAAACTTATGACTTCAATGAAAGTTAAAAAAGCTACTCAGGTGAATCCTAACTGAGCAAACAAAGAAAAAGCTTAGTCTGAATTAGTGTCAGAAAGTGAAACAGTTGCGTTGCGTAAATATCTGTTTTCAGTTGCAGGTGAATATAAATATCATCATGGTTTAAAGGCTTCCTCTCCACCAAGCACATGCGTAGTTCTCTCTGTCATTTCTTGATTAATTCAGGTCTGGAGACGTGACAATCCTTCCTGACAACATTGACCATATGTGTCAAATTATTGTCCTGTTAAAAGGTCCACTGCTGCCTAAAGCCAAGAGTTTCCAAAGACAGTTTGATTTTTTTCCTCCAGAGTCAGACTGAGGATGTGTTTCAGACAAACACAAAGCGAGGCAGCGTGAATCTTAGCAGCTTTGGTATCAACTTGTCAGCAGTAATTTCTGTGAATCATGAATGCAGATAAGTCTAGACGGTGGAGTGATTGTGTGTTTTCCCTCTTAACTAAGTGAATTAAGGAAAAACAACAAAATAAGCAACAATTTTTCCTCCTTCACAGTATACAATTTTAATTCTGAATTTGACTTGTTAGAAAAGTTCAACATTGAAGTATTCAGACGGGAACATACAGTCGTGTAGAAAATGCTTTACTATGAAAGCTTTTCTACCAACTCAACGTTTCTGTTTTGTTTTTAGTAGGTTTGACGTCTGTCACGCAGCTTTGTAATCTCCCCAGGCATAAAAACTTGACTGTCATGGTTTCAGTGATATGAGGCGTTTCATGTTGTGTCATCTTCCTGTCCTGATTTAAGTGATTTGGCATTTCACTAGCAAAAACCACGTTCAAAGATATGCTATTGATGAAGGGATGAAGGAGGGAAGGATGAAGGGATGAGGAATAAAGGGATGAGGGATGAAGGGATGACAAAATGTAACAGACTGAGATGAGTGGGTGAGCAGAGTTTAAATAGGCCGCCTGGAAATTAAAGGTGTGGTTTGGGCGTGGCCCTGTTTCCGAACTTAAGTTAACACATTAACTCCATTTATGTTAGGGTTTGTGTCAAATCATGCATCAGCAACATGTCATTGCTTTTCATATATTTTACTTTTATTCTGTATGGTTGCAGCAAAGTATTTGAGTTGTATGAGGGAACACTTCACAAACATGTGATGTAATCAGATGCACACAAAGCACAATTAGCAAAGGTTTTACACTTTTTCAAATGTATATACGTACAGTATATATCTTGTGCGTGTTTTTCTTGCAAGTGCACAACTGGCTAGGATCTTTAAGATATTAGAGTTTATTTCTCCTTTTTTAAAGTGTTTTGTAGTATGCTCCCTTCTCTCTCCTAAAGCTATTTGTGTTTTTTACAGTGAAGCTGAAACTCGTACAGAAAGGGATGATAAATGATCTGAATAGGTTTTCTGCATTAGAAGAGAAACTAGGCCACCGGAGCACATCAGTCATAAATAATGCAAGTCCTGGCATTTGGTTTTTGTTTTGCAGCCATCATTGAAGCGCCACTGCACTTCCTGCAGCTGAGAGAGAACAGGTTTAACATCTGAAGAAGGTGAGAGTGATTCTGACACAGGACTTTGTCTGAAGGACAAAATCAAATAGAAAAGAGGACGTTCATTTTCTCTGGAACCCTACAATAAGTATAATAGTCTAAAGTTACTGTGAAGAGAAGAACATCATCGGGGTATTTCCAGCTTCTTCTCTCTTTTTTTTGGATAGAATTATGTGATTTAGTCAAGTGTAAAGAAAACTGCATCGTATCTGATTGAGGCAGGAATTGCGTCTCGATGACATCACAGTCAGAAGAAAGAAAATATGGGCTGCAATCACGCTGACCTTTTCTATCTCTCTGTGTTTAATCTTTTTTTTTTTTTTTTGCTCCAGAAGGCAAAAGAGGAGGTCTGGGGGGAGGATCTACTGAGAGGGGAAGGTTTAAAGAGGAGAGAGCGAGAGGAGGTGGAGTCATAACAGAGGAAAGCAGCGCGGTGCGCTTTCAGAGAGGACAGAAGCGGATACATCTGAGCAGAAACTGTCGCCTTCTAAAGATGGATTTAAGTTTTCTCCAAGTTCTGGAGAGAGAACGCGTCCTGGAGGTTCTTCACAGAGACAAACATCTGCGGAAGATTGAAGAGGAGAGGATCAGGTGAGTAGTTTTGTGATGACATAAAGGTTTTGCGATGGAACTGCTTCTTAGTAACGCAGGATGAGTCAGAACTGACAGCTCGGATGGATGTCCTAAAAAGAAACTTTTCTGTGTAAATATGACGTATGTGTTGGTCTTTAAATAATAATAAAAAAATGTTTTTAAAGAAAAAAAACCGGATGCATCAGTGAGCTGTATAGTCAGTCTGTTTTATGCGCAAATCCAGCTAATTTCTCACAAAGTTTTCAAACAATATTCACAAATTCTACATATTTTATTGCGTTTTAATGGAGCACCAAGTACTCTGGGGTAAAACTATCAACTTTGTTGTTTTTGCACTTTACTATTGTTGCAAAATATCACGCAGAGTGTGGGAAACACGTGGACATACATTTTCACTTTTTGCTGTAAGGTCTGTACTTTGACTGGGCCACCCCAAGACACGACTGACTGTATGTTTGCAGTTCTTCCATCGTTCATCTTCCTTCCCCAATCGCAAGGAAGAAAAGCATCTCCACAGCTGCTGCTGACATGCAAACTGCAGCTAAAAGAGAGAGGCTATAAGCCAAGGCATTAAAGCTCCGTGGTTTTGTCCTTTTCTACTTCAGGAAGATGAAGTGCGATCTGCAGGACCTGCGGAGGAAGGGCGCAAAGAGCTATGCCCTGCAGTACGGGGAGAGGACCTGCGCCCGGTGCCAGAGGCCTCTGGGGAAGGTCTGGAACACCGGCGCCGTGTGCCGCGGCTGCAGCCACCGCATCTGCAACCGGTGCCGTGTGGGGGTTGCAGACTGGAAGTGCACCGTGTGCCATGCTTATAGGTGAGTGATGCAGCCGTGCAGACGAATTGCGTGACTCGGTGAATGAAGAAATGAGATGTGTGAACTGCCACCAGCACAGTAGTGCTGGTTGGTTATATAACTGAGACTTTCAGTTTGGTTCTGTTAAAACCACTGTACAGGCTGTAAAGCGGTCTCTATTGTGAACAAACTGTGATGAAAGTGAAATGTTTCCCAAAGTTCCAGCTAAGAGAAAAAAGAAGTTAGTTATAAGAGGTGGGGAGAAACATTTTTAATAGAAAGTGCTCCAGACCCAGCAACACAAGCACTTTCTGAGTTTTTTTTTCTTCTTCATTAATTCTTTTTTCTTCTTCAATATCATATTTGCAATTTTATAAATTTTTACTTCACTGCATAGTTTGGAAAATGCAGGCAGTCTCACACGCCCTCCACCAAACGTACCAGTGGGATGAGGTGCTGTTATAGACACTAAAGTTACTTTTACACCTAACCCACTTGGAAAGTTTTTCCTCTGAGAAGATCAATCTTACTGGCTTGCATCTCTAACAACTGGCTGGTATTTAGAGAGCATGAAGTGTTTGTTGGTGAGCCCACAATGCACTAAGGCCACTTTGGTGAAGTTTTCTTACAATAAGTTAAAACACAAAATCTTATTAAGTATTTTTGTTTAACTTCTACTGCAAATAATCTATTGAAAAAGTACTAGTTCCACTGGCACTAGAGCTTTTTTTTATTTCACTGGTACCATGGGAAAAATATCTTGTTATAAGTGAATAATCTGCCACTAAAACTAGTTCTTTTTATCAATATTAATGTATGATTTTCTTAAAACAAGCTCCTACAGTGTGTCTTGCTAAAAAGTCACATGTAAGTTAGTTTTTTCCTCTTTCAAGTGTACTAAGATGTTTGCACCAGAAACTAGACCAAAAGTACTTGCTAGGATTTTTTATTTTTTTTTTAGGGTGGCATAATAAGCTTGAGTTCAATATACATCGATGGAGGTGATTGAAAAGAAAACAAATTGATAAAACAATAATTTCTGCACTTTCTTTTGGAGAATTTGCACTGTTTTATGATTGTCTTTGTCTCCTCTCAACAGGGAAGTGAAGATCAGATCAGGAGAATGGTTTCTGGAAGAAAGGGCAAAGAAATTTTCTGCCACCAAAGGTTTGTTTGAACTCTGACCACATGAATATAACGCACTTATGTTTTTTTATTGCATGACTATAAATCTGCACTATTTCACACTTTCACAGACAAATATGAGACAGTGGGAGAGAAACTACTAAAACTCCACAGTGTGCAGAGGTAGGATTTACCTCTTTGTATTTACTCATTCTCTCATCACTTCCTTCTGCATTTTCTCTGATTATTTCCTGAACGTTGCAGACACATAGCCGTGGTGCCTCCAACTCCTCCGCCTCACATGGAGCAGGATTTTAGAGGCAGATTTAGGGTAAAGCACTGAAATATTCCAACATTATATAGCAGTGAAACAGCTCAACAGACTGACTGACTGTTTTTGTGTTTTGATCTGCAGGATCTGAAGAATTCAAAGGCTTTTACACAATCTATGGAGGATCTTATGGTTTGCTTCAGGAGTCACATTAGAAGTAAGTTCTTTTTTCTCACATTGAAAGCTGAACTCATACCCCTTGGAACATTTTATAGATATATAACCACCAAGTTCTAGTGAGATTTCATGTGATAAGCCAACAGAAAATAGCAAGTACATTTTTAAATAAAAGGAGAAGAAAAGAAAGCAATTTTCTTCACTTCATTTGTTTTTCAAATAAAAATCTAGAAAGTTTGTTGTGCATTTCTATGCAGCCCCCCTCAGTTCATACTTTGTAGGACCAACTTTCTCTGCTATAAAGTCTGTAAGGCCTATCCATTTTGTTCATCTAGAGACTTTTGCAAAGCATAATCTGCTTTGCAAAATAGCCCAATCTCCATCAGGTTGGATGAATTTTGACTATGAAAAGCAAGTTATAAATCTTCCCACAACCTCAAAACCCACCATTGTAACTCCGGTTGTATGATTATGGTTGATGTCTGAGAAGATGAACATCCCTCCAGTCTATAATCTTTTGTAACCTCTAACAAGTGTTTTTTCCTAGGATTGCTCTGTGTTTAGCTCTGGCCAGCTTCCTAGTTTATATTTACAAATATATATAATCTGATTAATCCACTTCTATCGACAGCTTCAGTCCAACACAAAGCAGTCAATTTCTAATGCCAAAAGATTGTTCTATCTAAGGAACGCCAGTCTATTTCTTCAAGTCATGAACTATATGAGGAAATATGTGAGTGGATTGCTCAAAGCGTTCCCACCATGTTTTGTGAGAATTGGTTTTAGGGTTATGTGAAAGATGGTGTTCTGCAAAAAAGCTAAAATCTTCTCATCTCCCTCACACGATATGCAGCAGAATGCGACAAGGACTTATTCTGCTGAGATGTTTTGATCTGGTTTGTTCATTAAAATAAACCCCTGACACTTTCACAGAACAGCTGTTTTTATACTGAGATTGTACAATATCAGCATAAATAACGTATTTACTAAGTAGAAATGAAAGTACTAGGTTCAAAGCAAATGCATGCCACTATTTTCAGTTTTTAATTTGTAAATTTGTGCATTATGTTTATTCCATTTCACAATTACAAAGTTACTTACCTTGGTTTATCACAAACAAATTCAAGTTTAAGTTTGTTGTTTATAACGTAACAAAATGATATGAGTGCTTTTACAACCTACCATCAGTCAGCTTGGCTCCAGAAACGTGATTTCCTTCGGATGTTATATCAATATGCCCTCATCTGTCCCCCAGGAAGCTGAATATACGCACAGTCATAACCACAGAGGAAATACGCTCGAGCTCATACAACATAGAAAAAAAATCCCTTTGCTGTTTTATAACTATTGCATCAGAAACACAACAGATATAAAGATATCAATACCCAGAGAGCCTTTTAAGGCTTTCCGGGCCACATCTTTTAGCTCAGCAGCTACTTGGTTCTTGTCTATGTATTTGTAGTGTGCAACTTTACTTTTTCATTGCAGAATTGTCCAATTCTCAACATGATGTAAGAGGAGACCTGCTGACAGTTGACCCAAACCAAAAGGGGACATGTTTTCGCTACAGCACCCAAAAGAGCCTGTCAGACACGGACATCAGCAAATCTTGCTCCGTAAGTCAATCATAGCTGCTGAATGTTATTTGTCATCATCACAAATTACCTGTGTGTTTACAAACAAACAAAAAACAGCTAAACAAACTGTTGCTTTTTTTGTTTGTTTTGTTTTGTTTTCCAGCTCTCTAAACGTGAAAGTCTTCCAAACTTCTTCAAGAAAAGCAAAGACAGCGACCACGAAGGTTCATCTACCGGTGCAGAGGAAGAAACCTCATTTAGCTCAGAGCACTCTTTCAATCACAGAGTGAGTGATCAAAGATAACAACAAAACATCCTCAAACAACATCCTCTAATTAAAGAATCAGAAGACGGATTGTGATCCGTTGCAGCTCTTCACACTGAATCTTTCTTCCCTCTGAGACATAAAATGGTGAGAAATTGTTTTTATTGATCTCCCAGGGCAGCATCAGTAGCATCGGCACCGATTGTGGCGTCTTTGAGGGCATCCTTGTAACCGGGGAGATGGAGCTCGCTTTGGCCTACAACAGCAGCAGCTCCTGTCTGGAAATCACAGTGGGCGCCTGCAGAAACCTGGCGTACGGAAACAGCAAGAAGAAGAAGAGTCACCCGTAAGAAAAGCCTCGTGACAGAATGATTCAAGCGCCTAATCGCTCTCCGCCTGAGCCTCATCGTCCTGTGTTTATTTCCTTGTGTAGATACGTGAAACTCTACGTGCTGCCGGACAAGAACAGTAAACTGAAGACAGCGGTGAAGAAAAACACAACCGACCCTGTTTATAATGAGGTTTTTAAGGTAATAAGATAAAGTATTATAATTATGACGTCATTTTCAACAGTCGCTATGAGTGAAAAAGCTAATTATGACCCCTCATATATTTATTACATAGTTAATTGACACTAAGAGTAGCTAACTGATTGGTATATTTAAGGTTAAAAGTCTTTAAGGGTCAAAAATAATCAATAAGGAGCATAAAATACTTGTTGATAGGCAGTTCTTTTCTATTGTAAGTTTAAATTTTTTTATCTGTTTTCTTACAGTATAACATAGAGCGCCATCTGCTGTTTGGAAAGAGACTGCAGGCGTCTGTTTGGCATTCAGGGCCCCTGAAAAAGAAAGTGTTTCTGGGTGAGGTGCTGCTTCCTCTGGACGGCTGGAGACAAGAGAACAGCACCTTCCAAGGCCTCTACTGGTACCCGCTGTGTCCGAAGGTACGGGGCGTTTTAGCTTCAAACAGGGATAGAAGAACTGAGATGTCAGTTCTTGAAACTGTTTTCTTTCATATAGGAGTGACATATCTGATCAGATGAATAAAACTTGAATGGAAATGCGTTTTCTGAACACACATAAAACGGAATGGAAATTACATTAAAAGCCAATTTTATGGCAGATAAACAAACCAATATAAACAAACTCCAAGAAGAGTTTCTAATGATCCAACCATAATTAAGCTCCTTGATGGTTACCACAACCTGCTGAGGGACATTTATCCAAATATTAATGGGTGTGTATGTGTATACTTAATTTTGACTGTAAATTCAAACTTCCCATTTATATTCCTGCTTCAAAATCTCAGTAAAGTTGCGTGTTGTAGTTGTAGCCATCATTTTCTATGACGGTTTATCAGTGCAAAGTGGAAATTAGTGTCACATAACATTGAGTTGCTGCCTTGTTTCAACATTTAGTTGCAACTTGCAGATTGTGTGAGGTCTTTGATCCGCATGTTTGGTGTAGCTGTGAAGGATTTTTGTTTTGAAGTTAATCCTGATGTTTTTCTGTTTTTATCAGACTGAGACTGGCACAGCAGTGTACAATGGTCACTGAACCTCCTACCATCCTGGTGAGTTTATCTGTCTTACTTTTAGTGGAAACCTTGTTTCCTTTCTTAAATATTTGTACACTTAACCTGCAAAAAGATTAGATTTTATGATACTTTTCCTGTCTGCCCTGCAAATGAAACGCCACACTGTAAAGATTAGATATGGTAGTAATGAGGTTTGGTGTGCTACGTGGGAGAGCCAAGGCTTTCCACACATTAAGAAAAAAGTAATAATAATTCACAATCTCCATACCGTTTAAAAAGTAGAGTAATAAAAACCCCATCAGAATACCTGATCTCTCAGTTCTCTCTTTTGACCACTAGATGTCAGTAAACCGCCTCATTTATGAGAACCGTGTGGTCAGGTCCATGTCCCAACAGGCAACGATCGACTAACAGGCCTTATCAGAGGCGTCAGACTCCCTCCCCATAATGCAAACACTGCTCTGAACACCCACGTCAGAGTGTGTAAATAATCTAAATGTGTGTGTGCTCTTTAAAGTCTGCGGACTGGTGGGGTGTGTTCTGTGTGTTCTGGTGTGAATTCAAGAGGGATTTAATAATATGTGGTGTCATGTGTTTATGTTGATACTCTGTTTAGGAGAAGACAAAGAGGCCAAAGCTTCACCTGGAGGAGGATTGGATGCACTCTAAAAACAGCAGACGTCTGCTTTCAAACGTCTGTAGCAACACTTTACGTTAAACTTAATCTATGAAGCATACAAATCAAAATACTATGTTATGGAAATCTAGTTTTACCCCTGGGAAAACATTTATAAAAGTCAGTGCATAAAGTCTACTCATAAATTACATATATGGTCTTTCTCTGTCAGCTTGTCTAAAGTTTGCAAAGGCTTTAATACCAATTTGGACCAAGCCGGACAATGACAGCTGGAAGTGAAACTGAAAGGATTTCAGACAAATTTGAATTAATCTTTAGACAATGCACATTTAACAAAAACTAAAGGTTCTTCAGTTAGATAATCTGCAAAATATAAGATAATAACTGTATTTTGTAGATATAGTTGTGTGCATTGATGTTTTAGGTCCTTTTTTTCTACTACAGTCAGTAATTTATGATTAAATCTGCTATCTAAAATTAACATTTTAATCTAAAAATGTTTTGCTCTTTAAGATTATTTATGACATCTAGAATAATTCAACCTCTAATCATAAATAACTTGTTTTTAAATAGTAAAATTTGAGTTTGAGTATCTTGTTTTATGTACACAAAATTATTCACTATGTTAATGTCTTCCTTTTGGTAGCTCTCCAAAAAGAAGGAAGACTCTTTACTATGTGAACTCTGCATTCTTTTGGCCAACGCGTTTTTACCTTCAAAATAAAGATGCATCACATCTTTAAATAGCAGAACAAAAACAGAGCTGGCACTTTTGCCTAAGAGTAGATTGCATGTTAAATAAAGTAGGCTTTAAAAAAGTAGTGAATGAGATTTATTCATGAATCACATTTACAGTAGAACAACTTTTAAATGATCATTAATTTATTTCTAATTCACAATTCATGCCATAAAAAAAATGGACCCGCTTTAAATCACCAAAATATTTAGTGCTTATAAATGTAACTGTTTAAAGTAAAGTGTTGCTGCCTTTCAGATTCAGATCCCTCATTAATCTTTAGTTCTTCTACATGACGATTTTAAACTCTGCATTTCAAACGAGACGATCTGAAAGCACTGACATGTCTGACGAACGTAACCTGCAGCTACAGCCGCCGCATCGCAGGAAGTGGTTTCTGCAGCAGGACGAGTGGGCCCGGCTGGCTCTTCAGCATTTCGTCCTATACAATGATGCCTTTCTTGTTTCGGAGCATGTAAGAGACTTCCTCTGGTTTCAAGGCTTTGGCATGCTGTTTCTCTGGAAGGAGAGCTGCAGTAGATGACACAGTATTTTTCATGAGTCGCCATGGCAACTGGAAAACTGCCTGACTTCACTTGACTCTTGCAAAGAGATAGAAAACCTGGCGATACTCAACATCACTCAGACTAAGTTTTATTGTTATTGTTAGTATTATTATTCAAACTACTGGGCACTTTATTCTTTATGTTCATTTTGTCACAACTATCTTTTATTCATGCTTTTAATTTATGTTGCTATTTGTTTATAATTATGTATTTATTTCTAACTGTATGACAACTTGTTTACTGATAGACTGCAGTAGTATGATGACATAATCATACTGCTGCTGGGATAAAAAACCAAGTCAGAAAACTTCTCTTCTCTACCTGTAAAGAAGTCTTGACCTACATTCCAATAAAAGTCTTAAAAATACAAAAATAATCACATAACGTCACCATTTTATTTTTGCTTTTTATTTTTTCTTACAATGACTTATAAAAGTATTGTAGTTAAAGCTTAAAGTTAACTTTATTTTATTGGAAATATGAGATTTATTGTATTTTATTGCTTTTAATGCAATTTCTTCAACTGTTCTGCATGTTTATGAACTTAATTTTTTTAGGTATTTAGAACATCAAAATAATCACTTTTGAAAGCTGATTAAGTGAAAAATTGGTTTAATATCAATCAAGACCCAACATCCAGTGTAAGAGATATTTGATAAAAATCTAAATCAATAAGGTTTATAAAAGAAAATTGTTGCAATGTCTTAACTTTAACACAAAGCAGAAGAAAACAAAATCTAAATACAAAAACTTTTTTCTTCTTGGTTTTTCAACTTAAATCATTCAATGTTTTCCACTTTATGTCTGTTTTAATTTTAATCGCCTTTTGTAAGGCAACAAATCTTATTTAAAAAAAGAAAACATTTGAGTAGCAAGAAGCAGAGTGATAATATAAAATACAAATAAAATCCACAGGGCTCCAGTGACGTCCGGGAACAACCCTGCTATGGAAGTGACCTTAAAGCAAATGTTTGCTTTTTATTCTGTATGGAGCAAAATGCAAATTACTGGAGATTCTCTCCAACATTTTTCTCTCTGCCCCACATGCACGCTCATTTCAAAAAGTTATAATCCTGCAATAAACACACAGAGGTGACAAATCAAGTAACTTTATTGGCAATATGTTGAAACCTCATTATAAAATCCTGGTTATATACAAATCCCAGCATAGCCGAGCGTTTCTGCATGACTGTTTTAGTAAATGCTACTTTAGTCCAAGAGTTTGGCGAGAAATCCAACTTTAAAAGCAAACCTCTACATGTCATTGTAACTGAGTGACCAGACAGAAAGGCCACTTTAGAGGGTAAAAACCCTCAAACATGTGCTTCTTATATTGTAACAATGTGACATTGAACAGACTGATAGAAATACAAACAAAGCTTCGTATTATTCAACACGTTGCTCTGAATGATCTGCACAGCTAATGAAAAGTAATTGGAAAGTTCATCTAAATTTATTTTGTCTGTATGCAACTGGAGGTCTCCTACAATACAATTAATAATTTACAATAAATCTCTTTAGTTAAGTGATCTAAGGGAAAACATATGGAACATAAGAATAGGCTGTTATTTGGGTCAATACATAAAACCTCTGAAAAATTAAAAGTTTTTAATATTAGTAGATAGCAAAAATATACAAACCAAGACGAAATACCCTTTATGTCCCATATACAGTATAAATATCAAACTATGATTTTGTCTTTAGAGCAAAAATAAACATAACTGGAAGTGTTCAAATATAATGGAAAATAAAGATAAATTTTCCTGCGTATACTGTCTCCCCCTTTCTGAGTGGTCGCTATGAACAACAAGGCCTTTTCTTCTAACGCAGCAATTTGATTACTAGGTGTATTATAACAAGATTCCCACTACTTCATTAAACCTCCAGTGAAAAACAATTATTTTGGTCCGACTCCATCAAAAAAGTGACAATATTCAAAACACTATAACAAGAGAAAGGACAAAAGATTTTGGCACTAAGGTTTTGCAGAGCGCGGAGTCCTCCCAGTCTTCTGCTGTTTCAGTTTAGTCAGCTACCAGCGCGTGTTAAACATGTCTTTGGGTGGGTGAGAAGGGGACGTTTGTGTGTGTGTCTCAGCAGCAAATCAAGAGCAATAGTGACCATTCAGAAAGGGCGTGCGCGTGAGCGGCGACGGCGTCTTATAAGGCCTCAAACTCGTCGATCCTCTGCTTGGTGTTGCCCTGCCGGATCTGTCGCAAGGTCTTGTATTTGTCTCGGCCGGCGCGCACATTCTCACTGTGGAGGAGATCGTTCTGGGTGTTCTTGGACTCGTCACGGGCCTGAGCCAGCTCTGAGGTCAGGGTCTAACGAGAGAAGGGAGAAATGTGAGAAAAATATGGAGCAAACTGCACTAATAAACATCCTCTCCTATGTGTTCAATAAGTTAACATTAAAAGTCACTACACTGTGATGTTTTTTCTTGAATGCTTTGTCAGTATTAATTTCTTGAGGGATTTTGAACAAAAATATTTTTTTACACTGGTGTCATATAGATAAATTCAATGTTGCAATAACTTAATTTGTCCAAAAAAATCTTGAGGCACTTTGGTCCGACATGCTTGGTCCACTGACTTGTAATAAGGGACACAGGTCACTGGATGTACAACTCACTAGAGCTCATGCAGAGTAAAATATATCAGAGAATAATCTTTTGCAAGTTTTCAGAAAAAGAAATCCCTAAAATTTGAATTCTACAGGAATCTTTTCCAAGAACAAGAGCGGTTCTGTAGGAGCATTTTATAACCCCTGTAGTTTCCACTGCACAAACTGAGTATAAATCAGATAAGGTGAAACAAAAATATACAACATGAACCCTCCTGCGGTTTTAGCACCACGCTCATTAGAAGCGCAGCAAATGCCACAGTCGGACAGCAAGAAAGCGGTGAGTTTATCTACACAAAAAACCCTGGTAAAAGCGCACGCGGGGTCAGTGTGACCCTGCTGGACCGTGCACAGAGCAAAAAGCTCTTGGGGTCTAATGGATCCCATCTTCTGAAATCCCTCAATAGATTTTAAGTTTGAATTTTAATATTCAATGAGAACATAGAAGTCAAGATTTTATTTAAAGTTTGTTACAGTTTAATAACCTGGACCCTGATGAAGTGGTGAGCCGAGGTCTAACGCTCTCACCAACAGCAGACTGGCTTTGGTTAAATTGGACTGGCAAAAAATTGTGATGTAAAGTGCCTTTTTGTTAGATAATATTAAACAAATAAACTATTTTAAATTGTTTCTTGAATATTGTATATAAAGGTTTAATTAAAGCTGTGTATTTTATATTAAAAGTGGCATTATGCCAGACCATTAGACTTTTTTCACACAATATAGAGAACTATCATTAATATGCCAGCTTCATAAATATTATTTTTTTAAGTCCATGGTAATAAACACTGCCATAGCATAAATCTACATAAATTTTAGTTTGTTGATTTTGTTCCTGTCTGATTTGTTGTGGGTTTTTTCCTCACCTTGAGCTGCTTCTGGACGCGCTCGTTCTTCTCAACCTCAGTCAGACGCTCCTCCTCCTTGCGGTGGTCGTGGAAGTCGTCTATCGCCAGGTCGGTGCTGTTCGTGCTGTTGTTGTCCTCGCTGTCGCTGTTGTCATCCCGGTGGTTGTTGTATGCGGGAGGAGGTGGTGGAGGCGGGGGCACCGTCAGCACCATGTGCAGCTCCTCCTTGGTCTTAATCAGATCGTCTTGAGCCTCTACAGCCTGAACAACACAAAAAGGGTTAAATAGGTCTTCATCGGTCTCCTTCTTTCTCGATTTAAACTGGCTTACAGTGCTGTGATGTTCTACAGTTATCTACTGCGACAGAAAGTAGACAGCTACACATTTCAGTTCAAACTCTCACCCTGTTCTGCCATGTGCGAGCTTCCTCCTCCTTGCGTCTTCTCGCCTCCTCCAGCAGCGCGATCTTGGCTGAGTGCTCTGCCAGCTCAGAAGCCTGAAAACAGGACAGATTTTATTAAAGACATGCAAATCAAATCCAAACAAGGATGGCGATGTTTAGGAGCAGTTCAGAACAAAATTAATAATTCCTGTCTTAGATGAGACAGGTTTTTTTAGTATTATTGATTGAATGTAGTCGGTTATTTGTCTTTCACTTAAAATGTTAAACAGCTTCAATGCCTGTAAATTTAAATAACAGATTAGTTAGAGCCCCTCTACCTTTAACATTAAATTTTAAGATTTAATGTTAAAGGTAGAGGTAGACTCCTATCTTGTGTTAACTACAAGATAGGAGTAAACCACAATCCTTAATGTTGTCGTAATTTTAAAAGCTGAGACAGAAGTGGAAAAGCACGCTGCGCACTGAAGAAGCGCCCCGACCCTGCAGGTGTTGTGACGCATTCCTTCAGACAAGCTGAGCTTGTTTTTTTTTTGTTTTTTTTAACGCAGCAAAGTGAGATCAGCATTAAATAGTTTCTGTCACTGCTCTGTCTGAGATCTGGAGCTAGTAGAGGAATGCTCAACTTGTTTTTCTGCTTGACCCTCCAAACATGTATGACCTGGAGGGTCAGTCTTGTTCAAGAGGTTGTCAACAATTTACAGATGTTCAAAGTTTGCTCCAGCTTCGCAAGTATTTCTTTAGAGAATGGTTTACTTGAACATTACCACAAGTGCACCATTAAACTCAGTCATGTTTCAAGGGTTGCATTCTGGAATATGTTAGGAAAATGCCCCAGAGCTTACTGTTGGACTGGGAACTAGTCTTTGTTGGAGCTTGCAGGGCAAAGCAAAATTCTACATTAAAGATTTATGAAACTGATTTTAATACACTGTACAAGCTTCTTTATTCGCCTGAGCTACAAAGAAGCAATGTAGCAGGCAAAATGTTCACAAGCAACTGGGAAAAGTTCACTGGTCGGTCAATAGCGGGTGAGGGCCCTTGCTTTACGAACCACAAAATCATTCCTGTAAAATGAGATTTTATTTTGACCAGTCCTGTCTATTTTGAGTTGTTTTAGGGCATCTAGTCACTTTAAATCCAAATGAGTTGCTACTGGGCTTGACTCCAACTCAACATTTAGACTCGCAGGTGAAAATGGCTGTTAACAGATGCGCGACTGTATAGTCGTACATGTCTGATAAGCAGAAGTGTAGCCTCCTGCACAAGCAACAAGAATGCAGCAAGTGGTTTCTAAATGGCAAGTTAACAACAAAATGTTTGTCTTTTCCAGCAGCCATTGTACAGTGAATACAGTGTAAAACCAGATGACTAAAAGTGCTGGAGCTCGGTGGGGTTGCTAGGCGAGGGACAGTACCTGCTGATTTGTGATGCTACATTTGGAAGGTTTTTGAAATGGCTCATTTTCCAAACATTAAAAAGCATTAATTTGTTAACAAAAACACCTCTGTGTTGTTTTTTTTTTAAAACGCTTGGGCTATTTTTAGAAGCAGTAAAGATGCAAACTGATGTACAAAGAAGGTGCAAAAATCAGAATTTTGTCCCCTTTAAATCAAAACGTGGCATCATTGAAGCACTAACCAGCTGCTCCTGGGTCTTCAGCTGACTCTCAGCCTGGCGGGCCAGCTCCTCTTTAGCCAGCAGGGCAGCTTGACGCTCTGCCTCCAGACGCGCAGCCTCCTCCTCCGCTCTCCTCCGCTCCTGCTCCAGCATCATGGCTCTCTGAAGCTGGTCCTGCAAATCTAACAGGCAGAGGAGGGACAGCTTTATGCATTTAATCTCACATAAGGGAAGATTTTGGAGTGACAGGAAATTTCAAATCAAAGACTTACTTTCTTCAAGTTTCAATAAGTTACATTTTTAAAACCATATAAAAGCTTTTTTCACTATTATGGACAACTACATTAACTTAAGTTGTATTTGGCTTCCTTATTTAATAAATAAATATAATTTGTCAACTTAAGTTGGTATATTTCAAGTTTGGCCAGTGACCGCTACAAATTCTCATGTTAAATTGTAAGCTTAACCATGGTCTTTGTATACTATTGAGATCCCTGTTCTTAAGCCAAAATCTGGATTTGATTTGATTTTTTACAATAAATGTGACACATAGTTGACAAAGTAAAAAAAAAATATTTAAATTGCATCAACAGAAACTGGATTAGTGTCAGAAAAACAATCACACAAATTAAATTAAAGATGTAAATTTAGGTGACAAAATGTAATTTGAAAACATACTATACCACTTAATTTAAAAGTTTTCCACTTTAATCTACTGCTGATACACCTGAACCTTTACAAGCAGGAAACCTTACACATGGCAACCTCAGCATTTGTTGGGGACTATTTTCAGGTGCGGATCAATACATGCTATATACAAGGCAGCTTACAAGTTTTGCATAGTTACATAGCTTTCCTTTCGTTTTTGAACATCAGTAAAGTAAAATATTAAACTTGATGTTCTAACTGTGTCTTTGTCTTTGTCAACAGTGGAAGAGAAAAGTGTATCAGAACATGTCTTAGCTCCTACTGGGATGTTTAATTTCCTCTCATATCAGTATAAGTACATCTGTACCTTCATTACAGAATAGTAAACATTTAATCAAGTCATGTTTTACTGGAGCATAACTGTCATCTTAACAACACTGTTTCCATTTCATCAGCGTGACTTCATCTTATGTTTGTTAAGCTTTGTGACTATTGTAAATATGGAATAAGAAATATATCTTAAAATAGTTTGCATACATCGCAGTCTTAGTTGAATTAAAGTAGCTTCATCTGAGGCAGTGGCTCAATATGCATGTTCACCAGTTTATGCTCATGTGTCGCCATTAGGCTACTTGCATTTTGTTTGCATAAACTAACCATTTCATACCCACATACAGAAATATTGCATATGGCTGCGTATCTCCTGGTAGTTATGAATTTAAATGAATTATCGAGATGCCTACTCAGAAAATGCTTTACTTTATTCCATTGATTGTGGTAATAATTAACATTTAGGCCAATTGTCACTGATTTAATAGGATGTAAAAATACCTAAATAAATCTGAGAAAGTTTTTGATAACATAATATTTATCAGACTCACTAAATCACATTTCGATGCAGAAGACAGAATAGTTTATACGGGAGTGATTAACTCATCAGCTGTCAAAGCATGTTCAAAACATCCCTGATAATGAATATAATAAAAAAAAAAAAGTTATTTGCATTTGTAAAAGTTAAATTTGACTTTAAAAATATAGTAAATAGTATTAAATAAATTGATCCTAATTTGTGGTTCAATTCAGGTCTGTCAGACCAGGGAAAAATCTAAAAACTGCAAGACACTGACCCGTCAGGATTGGACCGTGCTCTAGATAAGCAGCAGTTACAACCAGTGGATTTCCCACAGTAGGAAGTCAAATTATTCCTTGGCCTAGATAAAAGTTGAAATTAAATATCATTAGTTTTTATGAGCTGCTTTATGAGCAGGAAACAAAAGCAGGGAGTTTTTGATGAGCCTTTGCCAACAACAAGAGAAGTGGGACATCTTCTCCCTCTAGTCAAACTGAGATGAAAATCAACAAATATCTTGTTCTTCATCGATTTGTGACAATAATGAACAGTTAAATCTAAAATGATTACGTTTTATGAGTTAAATAAAATAAAGAGGAACAGCGCGTAAATCTGACAGCACTTTCTTCATGCTGCTATTTATAAAATAAGTTACCGACACAAACAGAATAACCTGTTGGCCTGGTGTTTACAGTACACACATGTATAACTACAAGTGTGCTGTCATTTCAACTATTTCCAGCAGATAGACTCTTGATGAGCCACAGACCCCTTTAACGCACCTTTCTCTGCCTTTTTAGTCTTCTCCTCAAACTGGTAGAGCCTCATCATGAGCTCCTGCTTCTCCCGCTCCATCTGCTCCTTCTCCCTCTCGATGGCTTCTCTTTTCTTCTTCTCATTCTCCAAATGAGCCCTAGAGAGAGAATAGAGAAATCATAAAGCCAACCTGGTGGATGCTATGAATGCTAATAAGTTACATGCTCTACTTTTATTTACTAAAGGATATCAGAGTGACATGAGCTGATTATAAATGCACTTTTTCCAAACATATTTTGTAAAATAATGTGAAAAATATCCTTTTCATTCCACTTCACAGCTATGAACTTTTCTTTTCTGGTCCATCAAAAAGTAAGCTACATTGTTTTTATACAAGCTTTGTGATGGTGACAAAATACATAAGCTAAAAATAGGTATCCATCCCTGCATCTTTTGTGGCTACAAAGTCTAAAATAATCCTCATGTAAATAATATTTGCTTTGCACAGAGGCTGATGTCAGTTTACAGTCGTCTGGCGACACAGTTCCCATAAATGACAGTATTGTTTATGACAGCATGCCAAAGTATGCAGAGAAATTGCTCCTAAATACCAGCATGATGTACTCTAATCAGGACTATGAACAGCAGGTTTAATTAGCTAATGTTGCATCTGTATAATATTCTTATTTACAGTTTAATAATTTGGCATGAGGCATAAATTATAATTATATTATTTTGAAGATTGCTTTGGCTCAAAAAGCTGTGCTATCTGTTAATGGATGGTTCTAGAAATACATGCTAATATGCAAACTTTTAAATGTTTTGAGCACAAAAAATGTTGATCTGCTTCATGAACATCCTAGCTGATTAGTAGAAATTATTCAACTTCACAGTCAAATAATTTTGACAAATATTTAATGTTTCTGTTCTACTTTGCGAAAATATGTTTGATGTAATTTTTTTTAAGAAAGAAAAATTATTTTTGGAACAACGTCAGGAGAAACCACCTTAAAAAGCTTTAAGCAGCAATGGCCAGCAAAGATCTTTATAATGCTTGTTATTTCACAATTTATATGCACCATAAACATTTGATATCAACACAAAACTTATTACTTCTGCTTCCCATGTCTTGAATTACTTCAGCTCTCTTTCTTCAGCAACAGCTGATATCTCCCTGTATGTTTTAAAGCAACTCTTCCTGAACTTTCTTCCAACGTTTCCTAGCAGCTAAACCTCGTACAGCCTGCTGAGAGTTACTGTATGAGAACCAGTCCTCTTGTCTTTCATGGTTTTCCTTTTGAATATCATTGTCTCATCTGTGTTGTGTTACATCATGATGTTTAAACAGCTGTGTGGACAGACCGCAAGCTGACAGCTGTGGCTGAGACCACGGTCATATTTCCTCTGTTCAATGCTCCTACATTTGGAGAGGAATTTAGTTTCCAATTTAGAGGTCAAAATGGTATCAAAAATTTAGTTGTGTTAACCCTAAAGCACAAATCATAAACATTAGTTGCGCTTGTGCTAAAGCACTACACAAACAGCATTTGGTGGAAGCTAATGCTAATGCGCTAACTCCAAAAATGTCACCAACTCTGCTGCTGATTTTGCCTAGTTTGACTGCAGTGTGGATTTAGTCAGAAAGCAGACAGGGCATCAAGTAGATTTCAAACTGTTCAACTTAAAATTAATACAAGAATCAGTGAAGATAATCCAATTACATCCTACTAACGACCCTTAATCTACTTAAATACAGAACTAATATTAAAAACTTTAATCAAACCAGAAATGATTCAGTTTTTGACCAATCCTGAAGTCAGATTTTTTTTCAGGTTTGAAAAAAGGATTAATAAAGTATTTTCCTTCATTCATTCAAGCTCGTCTGTACCTCTCCTTCTGTTTCATCTGCTTCTCCTCCATGGCCTGAGCCTTCATCTGCTGCACCTCGATTGTGTCGGGCTTACGACGACGCATGTAGAGGTCATGGTTGCCCATGCACAGGTGCAGGATGCTTTTGTTGATCCTCAGTCTCGGGGCATAAAACACAAAGTCCTGAAAGGTTTGGGGAGGAAAGAAATTGAGAAAGATTTAATCAATCTTACATCGCTACTTAGATTATAACAAAAGTTCTTTAGATGAGGGAATAGTAAAAAGTGGTGTAAAAAAACTGATTCTAATGTTGAAAAATTAAAGTAAAAATAACATTTTACTCACTGGAGATTTTTTGTCTATAGGCTTGATGATGAACTTCTTGTCATTGAAGGAAATGTTTCTGATCTCACTCCAGGGAAAGCCAATCTTTGGCGTCAATCTGAAGAAGAAATCAAATAAATTATTGCAAATGAATACATAAACAAAAAAAGAACCTTTTGGATGTATTCATAAATTATTATTACATTTTTTAATAGCATGTCAGAAAAGTCAGATGATACCAATGTTCCATTTATAACAATGTCCACCTTCTTGAAGTTTAAGTAGTTATTTTGGAATATCACCATTACAGAGAAGTCTGTGAAAAACAATATGGTGAAATTTCTGGAATATGATTGTCTGTTTATATTCTGTACAAAATTTGAGATGAGGAAATAGATTAGGAGGGTGCGCACAGTCAGTCAAGCTGGGACGGGCCTTTATTGTATCATTTATCATTTTGAATAAAAAGATCAAATAAAATCACCAGAATTGTTGAAATTTTTCATAAGAGCATCAATAAACAACAATAAATTGATAATGTGCCTTAACAGATGAAACTTCTTTATGTAACCGTGTCCTATAGAAGAATATTTCACAGTTGTGTTTGTTGAACTGTGACATGCAGCCATAGCCATTCAGTTGCTTAGAAAGAAAGACTGGAAAGAAGTAGTAAGTACTTTATTGTTACTTTTATGATAATCACCAAATTCCTACTGTCAAGAACCGGAAATTAAATGTTTCTGTCTTGATTATTAGATGATTAAGATTTCAGATGTCTTAAAATCTTTTGACAGCTTAAGTCTATTGCAAATGAAAAATATTTCTGCTAAACCACTATTCACCTCTGGGCCTCTTAGTATTAATTGAGCATGGTTTAAAAACTCACAGTCTAGATGAGTACAGTTGTTGAACATTGGTATGTTAAGTTGTTGTACCTCAAGAACAATAAATGGGACAAACTGCTATCAGAGGGAACCATCAGGTCATCCACATGTAGAGATAAAACTAACAATCCTTCTAGTTACTTCCCTAAAATCAAATCAGTCCACAGCTACAAATCGCTTTGTCAGTCTAATCTCCGGGATCAGGGGATAAATCTGGGGTGTGGCGGCTCACTGTTCTGTTGTCCCAGACAAACTGAGCCGCTGCCGTCTCGCTCCACACAATGCAGAGCGGCGCTGTCAACAGGGCCGAGGCGATAGTGCTGTAATCTGTTAAAGCAGCAGCTGCGCATGCAGCCAAACTTGCTGCCATGAAACTCCCTGAACTGGAATTTCACTCCATCGCTGACCCTGACACATGCTTGTGGAATTGAGAAAACAATGTGCTGTTATCTGCTGAATATTTCCATCGGAGCCGTGTGGTTTATTAGATGTGCTCTATCAATCGGAGCGTGTTATAGAGAACTGGAATTTGTAAAAAAGATTTCATTAATCTATACCTCTGTATCAATCAGTAACATTCTTTAGATATACGGGTGTTAGTCATATGCAAATATGACTAATTTTAAGAATAATAAAATGCAGTTCAAGCAGAGGTGCTCGGTTAAAACAAGCATGGCAAACTTCAGTGTTTATTGACGGAATATAATTTCGCACTGTGGAAATAAATGTAGAGTTAAACTTTTAACAGGAATCGCTATGGTTGAAAGAAAGTTTTCTCCAGCAGTTTAACCTTTTACAGGAGCAGGATGGCTTCTGTCACTTTGAGTGCAGAAACAAGGACAAAATCAGATTAAAATGGTAAAAATATACCTAAGAAAACATCCCTGGCAATAACAGGGTAAGACTTACTGGATGTACCCTGAACTTAAAGGCAGGGCTTTTATCTATACAACCAGTAAGCATTTTGTACTTGGTGAAGTTTTGTTTCAGTCATTTCCAGTTTGTTCTTCTTTACAGATCAAAGTTTCTGTTGCATTTAATCAATTTCAGTATTTTTGTTTGCAAACATTTGAAGCCAGCAAGCCATGCTGAGTACCAGTGTGTTACAGATTTTATTTAAAATACAATCTTTAAATTGCAGACTCTTTGTACAGTTGGAAGATTTATAGATTTTATGTTCCAAGATGAAAGTAAACAATTATTCAGCTGTTATTGATATATTGATTAATGTTACTTAATGCCACTTGACACAATGCAATTTCTGTTAGTGGTTTTCAGAATTGTTGACGAAATTATGTGTTTATGATGTTTATATGATTTAAAGCACTTTGAACTGCCTTGTTGCTGAAATGTGCTGTACAAATAAACTTGATTGATTAATGTTTTTCCACTCCTGCTGCTTGGAGTCAGGAACATATCTCAGATAAACAGTCAGGGTTTAGACAAGATGAGAAAAAGTAGTTATAAAAAGGTAACAAGTACAGGAAAGAAAACTGCTATGATATGCCTATAGAGTAACACAGTAGTGCCCCTCCTCCACTTGTTGCTGTGCACTGCCAGCCACTCATACATTTTCACTTTACTACTGGAATAATAATTTCTCATCTAAAATAAAATGTTATTATACTTTATACTTGTTATAAATTTCTCAAAGGACAACAAACTAATAAAAAGGTGCTGTTAAAAAAACATAAGGGTCATCATACCCTGAGAATCTAATGCCTCCTTCAAAATAAAAACTAAAAAAACTAAAGTATGGTCCTTAAAGCCGTTTGTTTTGTTCTGTATATTTTTTTTTAAACAAAAATATCTTCAAAGAATGTTTAAGATCTTATCTTAGGATTCGACTAACTTTCCCATCCTTAAAGAGAGAAATGTTTTGCATGCATTCAAAAGAACCACAAGTAATGGGACATGTTAATCTCTGCAGGTTTTGATTTATAAAGCAGTGAATTTTTTTATGTGCTTCAGGAGCATAAGGAGTTAAACCTTTTGCTCCAGGCTGTACCTCAGTGAAGCCTTGGCTGCACTGTTGCATTGTGGGTCGGTTGCCTTCATTGGGAGAGACTGTGCTACAGTTCAGCCTCACATTCTTAAGTGCCGCAAAGCTTGAAAAACCAGTCAGCGTCGGCATGGTTACAGCAGAGGGCAGCGCAGAGGAGAGGCCTTTCTTTGTTGATCAGGACGAGACGTTCAGAAACACACACACATACACCCCCCTACACACGGTCCTGTTCCTGAATGCTTTGCAATCACAGTCACACTATATTACAAACTGGATCCGCCTAAATACTCACTCAGTAATTTAAAAAGACAAAGAATTAAGCAGCCTCAATTAAAGTTCTTAGTAAGAAGCAGCTAGGTGGCTTAACTTTAACATTACCAAAATGGGCTGTGCTTGTTTCTTCCACCAGCAGCAGGCTGGCCTGAAAGCTACCAGAGGAGCCACTTTAATACAAGATGGACTCTAATCTACAGCAGAGCTGGCAGCATTTCCAGCATAAGGTCAGTGCCTGAAAGGCAAGTCACCTGGGACGAAGAGCTACTTTAACACGGTGCACTTCACTCCACTAATCCCACAGAGGACAGGATCTGTCTGAATTTAATTCACCAAATACACAGGGTGATAATCCCCCACACTGCACTGCCCTGTAAATAAGGTGCACATAAAAAGCAAATCTCTGTGGGATGTGAGCAGCAATCGACACATGTAGGCCCCAGAAACCCTTCAAAGAAGAAACAGGAATATTTTCATTTCTTACTCTCAAACAGGAAAAGTAAGTGTTGACTGGTGGCAGATGTGAACCTGGTTCAGCAAGTTTATCTTAGTGTTTTAAGTGGGAAGAGCTCAGCCTGAGTCAGGCAAAAATCATGACTAACGTCTTCGTCGTGAAACATCTGCAGCTTAAATCTGATTGAAACTACGACTGTGTGACTAATAAAGGCTCTAACAATCCACCACGATTAAATAATTGTACTACTGATAGCTGTGTATATGGATTAACACATTCTTTCATACCGCATTTAAATAATAAATGTGAACACACCTAATAAAATCTAATTTAAAAATTACCTTAGACAGGAACGTTTATTCCTCTGAAAATTCAAGATAAAGAGTGACAATTCACCCTGAAACCGAAAGAGCCAACAACTTCTAGACTGATTATCACCACAAATAAAATATCTGTGCAATGCAGCCAGCAAAGGCCTAATCATGCAGTGATCGCTTCAGACTTAACATTCTTAGTGTTTCAGATTCATTATTGTGTCAAGAAGGGGACTTTACCATCTATGTTTATCTGTTTTTTAATTCGGTATATGTGTGTTTGAGTAATTAACTGCTGCTCAGAAAAAAATTTATTTTAATACTTTTAAATTTATTTTAAACATTTCTCTAACAGATTTAGAAAACAGTACTCAACTCCTAATACAAAAGGACAAAAGGTTTTATATCTGTTCAAAGCAAGAACAAATATAAAAAGTTGCTTAAAAGAAAATTATTAGTGTGCTAAATGGTAACATGTGCTAAAGACAGTTTTGTATGACATTAAATCTACTCCTCATATTAAGATATAATGGTCACACAGAGCAGAAACTGCATTAAAAGTATGATAAATGGTAATTTATGTGTGCTAATTAGAATTGTTGACCAGAAATCAACAATTAAAATTAATTAAAACCAGAAATGTATAATAAAACTCTATTAAGAATTTAAAGGACAACAGACAAACAACCATTTGACAATAGTCCTAATTCAACAGGACTGAATGAGATTCCAGTCAACATACATCTGGCCAAGAAGTTTAGCTTTGTACAACCAAACTGTAGGTCAGATTATAAAGAAATACCAAAAGTATTTTTACTTTTGGAATAAGTAATCTTATAAATAACAAAATGCTTACTTGTCGTCCTTCTCATAAATGTTGAGACCCAGTGCGTCCACTCCCAGCCTCAGCTCTGTTCCCTTCTTATTCTTAATGTCAAAGTAGTTCACGCCGTACATTTCCAGGTCCTGAGAAATCTTTAGGTACTCCAACATGGCGTCCTCCCTGCAAGGCGATCAGGAAACGATCGGCCCAATCAGCCACTGCACTTCTCACAGCAGAGTTTAAAATTATCAACACAAACTGAGTTTAATAACTCACCTCAATATCCCACAGTGCTCCTCGTGCCACACCTGGATTCGTTCCTCCCACTGTTCTTTGGATAACTTGTGCTGCTCCATGACTCTAAACACACATAATTAAAATACTTATTTACATCTCTCAACAGCAATCACTAAGAAAATCCAATGATTTGCTGTGCTGCATTACCAAAGGTACTGTTACACAACTGCATTGTAAAAAACATTTTTTGGTAATTACCCCGTAAGTCGTATTTTTTTTCTTTTTTGTAAAATTACCAGTTAAAGTGAAGGGCAAAAATAATAAGAAGAATATGCCAATTACTCAAACATAGAAGAAAAAAAAATTATTTTTGCTTAAAGGTTTGAAACCTAGAAAGGTTGTCAGTTCCTGATACAATCACATTTTACCAAACAGATTCGTTTAGTAGGAATGCCTATTAACATTGATATAAAAATAGTTTGCACTTCATTTTAGATTCTCTGGCACTCCCAAAAAGTCTTTCAATTTTCAAGTTTTCAAAGTTTAGGTTCACATACCCAAAACACTTAGTTAGCAATATGTCAGTGTGGAAAAGTGGCCTACCCAAACACACCATAACGTCGCACATCTTACCTCTGAGGCAGCATGCGTTCATTGACCAGATATCCAGGTCGGTGGACTTCTTTGTCGTAGTCACCAAACTTGGCCTGGACTGCGTAGGAGGCCAGCAGGACTGCCGTCTCTGGAGGACAGTAGATCTCGTCGCCAAGGATGCCCTCTTTAATTTGCAGGAAGAAGAGCTTCTGGGTGATTTCCTGAATCAGCTCCTCAGAAACGTCCTCAGGGAAGAACTTTCCCCGAAACTTGAATTGTAGTGGGTTGTCCTTCTTCACATCTTGAGATGACACCTGGAGGGGATTGGAAAGCTCAGTTAGCCATAATAAACTAGAAGTGAGCCTGCTTGCAATCTGTGGAAAGACACTGATCTGGTCAGACGAGACCAAATTATAACTTTCTGACCCTCTTGTAAACCTTTATGTGCATAAACACACCACGATGACACATAGTGGTGGGAATGATTTCAATTAATCGCAGAATACCCGATAGAGTCTGCAGTAAAGAAACCTAAAATCAATTAGAGAGCTGTTCAGACACTTGTTGCTCTTCTGCAAGACATTTCATTACCTGTAGAAGCTGGAAATCAACTGAATCATTGTAGTATTGTGTATTTAATTAATCTAATCAATTAAGGAGTCTAGCTTCCCTTTCATTGGAAGTCTACCTTAACTGCCAGCTACAGTGAACATTTTCACAATGTCCTTCTTCCTCTAAAAACAAAACAGGAACCAAGCACTCTTGATTGATGGCTTAAAACCAGGAATGATCCAGTTTGAACTTTGTATTGTGCTGATTAGCTGCAGCGCCCAGTTAGCACCCTGGGAACAGCTTCCTGCTGCTGACTGATGCAAACAACCCATTCTCCTTTTCTATGCGTCTCTCCGTGACCCTTGTTTTTGATAGTAAAATGCTGAGAGGCAACTTCTAAACTTAGCAAACAGAGGTTAGCATGTGCTGCAGAGAGGACATTAACCTCAAACTTACTAATGCAAACTTATTGACCATCTTTTTGCAGTTGTGTGGCACATTACTGAATTACATAACAGCCAGGCTCACAATAGAGTTTTTAAGCACATATTAACCATCTGCATATGGGTTCTTATTTCTAAAAATCAGTGGAATTACCCATTAAGAGATTTTTCGTAAAGTAAACTATTAGTTGATCTATTTAGCTTCAAAATAGACAAATTATATCCAGAACATCTGGAGTCCTGCTTCTTTGCAGACATTACTTCATCTGCAGCCCAATTTACTTTAGTTAGGTTAGATTATCCATATCTCAGAAAAAACAACAACAACAAAAAAATGCCTGGTGTAGTCCAGGTAACAAATGTTTACAAAAGAGAAAGACAAATAAAATGGTGGCTTACATAAAGTTCAAATAATTTACCTCCAGCTGATAACATGCAGTCAGGTAGCAAGTGAAAATAAGCTGCCATGCACTACATATGTAAAATACACACATGGCAGCGTGGTAGCTACTGATTTACTAAAACGCAGACATCAGTTTACAGGGTTGCAAAAACTAAAGTAGCTATTTATCTGAAAATGTCACTTTATACCCGAGATCCTTCCATTTCTATTCTAGTATTAATTAAAACCTGAATATCGTGAAGAATACTAATTATTTGTTTTTGTTAAGTATGTGCTTACCTTTTTGTCCAGTTTTAGCCAGTTGGGGTAACCTTTGGTGTCCACATACTGCAGTCCGAAATACCACACCTCACGCACACCGATGGTTTTTAACACCTGAATAAAAATAAAACAGCAAAATGTTTATAGGTTGTGGCTTCCACATAAAATACTACTTTTCATTGCATTTTTTTTTCTCTTCATATTTTTAAATCAATAATTAATTATTACTTGACAAAATAATGATATGCACAAATATAAATGAAAAATGTTCTTCAAAATAAAAAGATCTATGGTCATATTTAAATATCGAAGAGGAAATGGTAAGTTGTTACTGATAAGGCAGATTTAAAAACATGAAAGAACTAAAAAAAATAAAATAAAATAAAAAACACTCCTCAAAGCAGTCTACTTCTCTTTTTAATAAAAACAATTCCTTTTAAATTTGGGAGAATTTGAGAGGGACATCAGTGTATTTTATCATGCAGTGTTGACAGGACTCAATACTAAAAGCACACAACCCCTGCTTTAGGAAAACAATATGTGGTGACATGACTTTTACAGCAGGAAGAGATTGTACCTACAGATACAGTTGGGGTTTTTTTACAGTTTTTCCACGACAAACGAAATATCTTCCTCTAAAGCAATAAGTTAGTAAACCGCACTTAAATTTTTCAGCATATTATCTCAATTCAACTCAAATTTACAAAAGGCACTAAGCTAATTTGTTGGTTTTATTAAATTATAAGGCCTAAATACCAAAAACTGGGTAAAGAAGTGAACCATTACTAAAAGACAGACCATAAACATACTTATTTTTGATAAACCTTACTCCTAATTTTAAGTTTTGTGATCTATATTTTGCGTGAGAGGTCAGACACTCATATTTTACCCTTACTGGCAAAGCAGCAGCTCTCTAAATGAAGTGTTTTCTGTTCACATGCTTTTCTGTTATTAAGCTTCAACAAAGCGGTTTTATTGTTCAACCAATGGGAGGGAGTGATGCTGTAAAACCAGGATGTGTTGCATGACTAGTATTGTGTACTCCAACTTCAGGAACACAGTGTTAGACATTCAACCATGAAGGGCTGGTATGATAACTATCAATTTAACAATACAACTCAAGTCCCAGGAACAGGAAGAGGAGGAGTTTTACTCCTCTGACCTTTTTTTCAGCAGGGAAAATAAAATCAGGGAGGCAGCGACCAACCCAAAACCCCCTTTCTTCACTGGTGAAGGAAGCCTGCTCCTCATTCAGAAGCTTTGGATCCAAAATGAAAGACTCTATTGCATTGATCAGTAAAAGGAGTTAACCTTGATACTGGTTTTGTTTGGAACTCTGCAGAAGGAACCGTGAAGCTCCAAGTTCCCCAAGGTTGCTGTCAAAAACTAACGCCGACTGCCACCCCACTGAAGGAGAAGAACAGCAGCCAATGTTCTTTCAAGAGCAGAGAAACAGCTACACCGAGTCGCTCCCTACGCAAACCAGAGGTAGGAAAATGCCCCAAACAAACCCCTGAACAAATGCTGTGGTCCGTTCCTGGACCTGAGCTGAGTCGACCAGGTTCTGAGCCAATGCTGCAGCTAACTGATTACCAATTCAGACTTGGTGAATAAAGCATTTACTGTAACTGTGCACAATGAAAAATTAATGCACATTTACCCTTTGGTTTTTTTTTAAACGTGAGTTTATTGTTAATATACCCTTGTATATTTGAGAGAAGTTATTTGCATTTCATTCCATACACCTGTGTAGTGTCCTGCTGTTCAGGTAACACCTGTGCTAGACTAGTGCCTTCATCTATTATTTTAAAATCTACGTCTTATCAGGCAGGTATTTATAAATAATAGACTACACTACTTGGTAATTTCCTCAATTGAGTAATTTTGATCGAAATTACTAGTTTTATTAATAATGAAAAATTATTTATACCCAAATCTACACAACCTACTAGTATGACAATAGGCAAGAACACAAACAGCTGGTCTGCATCTGGGGATGGAAACTCTTCAACGACATAATTTTTATTAGTATCCATCAATGCAGATTATTAGGTTAGTCTTAAGTCAAACCTCATTGGAAAAACTTACAGGAATACTTAAAGACAGGCAGTTTTAATGTTTTTTTCCCCCCTTACAGTAAGTTTTTAAATTCTGGGAAAAGACAGTTATAGGTTTGGAATAATCACTCCTTGTACAGGAGGAGTTACAATTTTCCACTGGCTTCTGAGAGAAACCAGAGTCTGTCTTTATGGCTTGCACAGAAGTTTTCCTACACCAGAGAGGGACTTTTTTTTTTTTTTTTACATTTTTGCTTCTATGCATCTGTTATTAAGTCAGTCGACCCTTTGTCAGGCCCTTTCTGAACACATCTATTCCAAAAATCTCCACCCAGTCAGCTGGTGAGGTGGTAATATGTCTGGCTGAAGTTTAAGTGAACATGTTGGCGAGGCTGCTTACGCCAAGGATAAGCTCCAAGAACGATGAAAATAAACTCAAAAACTCCCATACAGTTTGTGGTTTGCACAAAATACAGAATCAGACTGGGATGTGGGACTAAATAGACAAATGTCTCAAGTTCAGGCAGCACCTAATGGATTGTACTTAATGCAACATCAGGAAGACGCCTGAAACAAGAGATTCTCCCAAAACAAGCAGGCCTTTCATGGTTGTTTTTGCTTCAGGCCTGGCAGAGAGAGATGGAGATACAGTTTGCGGCCACACAGATACACATAATCTGTTTTTTGATTTACAATAAATTAAGCTCTTATAGCTTAAACATGCTTCACCTAATGAAGAAATAAACCCATTTTGCATTTGTTCTGTAAGAGGAAGGTGTTCTGGAAAGTTCTCATGACTTTTTAGGGTTCAGATGCCCAGTTACGTAATTACTGAAACATTACTGAAAGAAATCTACATAAGCTAAGGGCTTATGCTTTTATATAGGTTTAAATATATAACCTGGTTAAATAGCATATTTTTAACAGGGATTGCAGAATTTTATATAAAACTTCATCAGTTAGGCCACACGCTGTTAGTGCACTAGAAGAATAAGTATGTTTAATATATAAACGGAGATATGAACCTTAGTTCAAGACATTTATTTCTTTTTATGTCTTTCCACCAGCAGATCTTTAATAAAAATAAACTAAATGCAGATATTATTGCAATCATCCAAGCTTGCTTTTACTCGCTAAGAATTTAGATCTAATATTATTCTTATCTACTAGCTAAGAAGCTCTTTCTTCTTCTTAGCTAGCTAGCTTTCTAGCACCAGATGCTAGCTTCTTAACTTGCTTTCTAGCACTTTGTGCTAGCTTCCTAGCTAGCCAGCTGACATGTGCACAATAAAAAATTATTCCTTACTCATGAGAATCAGGAATTTCTTTTGATCAGTAATTTGGTCAGTACGAACAATACATTTAACATTTAAACACAATGAAAATTAAATAATAAAAACATAAACACTGAAACCGCTGTGGTCAGTTTAAAGAAGTGGATCCTTCTCAGCTTCTGATTCACCAGCTACCTCAGACTCATTTAAGGCAAAAGAGTGAAAGTTGACACACCACAATGGCAGAAAGCTGGCGTTCAAAAGGATATAGATTCATCTACCAGCCATCACATAAGGACTGAGACTGACTCCTCTTGGCTTATGAGATTTGGGCCCAGCAGTGAAAGAAGGGAATGTTGCTGGACTGAAACGGCAGTACTCTGCATCCACCGAACTGAATAACCTAAAGTCCACCGACTGAAGGGAAGGGTGGAGTTCACAGACAGTCAGGCTGTTGAACAGCAACAAAAAGCACAAAGATGAAAGAGTGCTCTTTGAGGTGAGGAACAGTCCCTTTTTATTATAGTGAAAAAAGGTGAGTTTACTAACATGAAGAATAAGTAAAATTAAGAACATGTTAACATGACAGATGTTACAATTCACACTTTTTCCTGCTTTATTTAGAACAACTTTGCAGAAAACTTTGAATGTAGCTCAGGCATAGAAGTTGGGTGTCAGGTTGAATTTGTTTGGTATTTTGCATCAGGCACCTATAAAGCAAACTGGATTTCTTTCATCACTTGAACCTTCTAAAGCTCCTAGGCAGACTTTTAACTAGACATAAATTTTGGTTTGTCACCTATCGAACAACATCTTATGAACGGTTTCTCTTTTTGTTTTTCGACTTTGTTGTAAGATGGTATTTAGTCGAGATAAAAATCTACACCACAAAAAAAACCAAGCCTCCAAATACGCATGTTTCTGGTGACATCACAATAGACATCAGTTGATCAGAACTCAATACGTCAATTTATAATCTTCTTGTTTCTCCACTCCTTATTTCCCTGTGTTTCACCAAATCACTCCTTCAGCTGTGTTTACTTGTTTTTGGTATGACTGCATAAAAACAACTAAGCATTATTTAATAACAGTGTGCGGATTTAAGAAAAATCTGGCCACAATGAAATAGTTTGTGAAGAGAATCATTACAGATTCAAATTAAATGTCAAAATCGAATCAATTCAAAATGGGTTTTTCCTCTAATGTCAGCTAATCAGTGCGATTCTTTTATGATGTTGATGTCATAAACTCAAATACAAAGTGGAACTAAGTGTGCTTTTAAAAAGTTAGCATTTTATAAAATCTGGGTGTTGTGCCGTTATTGGCAAATTTGTTTGCAATGGAGAAATGCTACTGTGAAGGGTCTTTAAACTTAGCGGACAAACGCATCAATTAAGCTGAAATTGATGTTCCTCGGCAGATAAAAGAACCATCAGCACAAAGTCAAAGTCACATTGAAGTGAAACTGCTGCAGGGTGTGTAGGGGAGTGGCAGATGTTTCTCTTTAAGACCTGAAAGACAGAGACTAAAGCTGTGATCAGTGCTGACCACAGGGGCCACACCAGACTGAGAATGAGCTCACTGCTGTTACTCAGCGTTCCGACAGAACTTGTTCGATGCTGCAGCAACGTGACCCGATGGAGGTACAAACCATTCCAGGCCCGTGTTCAAAGTGGCAAATTGATCTTTGCACCAAAATCAACCACTTAACTACCTCTGACTTTGTAACAGGGAACTGTGGAACAGCACTGAAATCTCAAAGGGTAGGTGGAAAAACTCACCAGCAGCTATAATTAGACTAATAGCTCGTTTGTCTTAAAAAAACAAAACAAAAAACTATAACCTTGTTAGTTTTATAAACAACTGAGATGATGGGAGAATCCCCTGACTGCTAGACATGCTATTGAAAAACAGGTTTTACAGGAAGTGAATGAAACAATGTTTTTCCTGCTCTAGTCCTGTCATGTAGCCACAGTGGAGCTCATACTAATCATTCATCATCTACTTTTAGATCCAAACGACGGCGTTTTACAATAGAAACGCTCCAAGAAAGGAAAATACAAACTATTGTCTAGGAAGTTACCATTAATAGTAATAAACTGACCACAGAACAGTAAAAATCTTGATTTTAAAAGGCGACTGTGGCCTCAGTGAAAAATAACTCCAATTAAAATGATAAATAAAGCTGTCAGCTAACAGAAAAAGAAAAAAAGTTCCCTTTACCAAACACACCTTTCATTTTCTAATAACACAGGTTTCATTCACAACTTTAAGCTAAACTGAACTGAGGGAAAAAAAGGCCTTAAACGTGCTGTGTACCCCGCCGAAATTTAACAAAAATTATCAGAGAAGCTTTTCTAAAGTTCATTAACTTTTTTATTTGTGTTAATCAGTTTTATCATTTAAATCTTCCCCAACTTTGGTGGTTTCTTAGAGTTTTTCCAGGAACAAAAAAGCAGCTAAATGTTACAAGATGGTTCACAGACACTTAAACAGCTGAAATTTCAATTATATTTTCTATATCCTTAGAAACTGGTGACATAACTCATTTTATTTTCAATAGAGATGAATGGGTAGCTGAGCAGAGTCAGATGAATTTCAGATAAACATGCTTGACCTATTCAGCGATCCAAAAAAAATAAAATTTTTTGGGATGCCTTTGTGGAAATTTTCACACTGACTTAATCATAATCATATTTACAAATATAGACTCCCTGCATGTTATTGTTTACATAAGGAAATTCCGCGCATGCGGACAACGCTGGAGGGCAAAAAAAAACTATTCTTTTACATGTCATGCATGGCCGCGCTGCCGCCGTAGAATAATTGCGTTAACTCAATCAAACTTGGACATGTAGATATTATTAATTTCGTGCTGTGCTCCACAGCAAAGGGAGTAAAGTACAACTCAAAACCACTTCTTTCGGGGCGTGCTGTAGTGGCACTCTGTATCAGCACAGCTATGTGCAGACTCGTTGCCATAGCAACTGACAACAACGGCACAAAAAAAAAAAAAAAAAAAAAAACACTCTGCCTCACCTTCCTCCCCTGACTGCACGTCACTCGTGTAATTGGTGAGGAAAGCTTAATATAGCTGTGTGTGTAATGTGTTAAACGATAAATACTCAGGAAGCACAATGTACATGCAAAGATTTTCCAGGGAGGTTTGCCTGCTGAGCCTATCAGCTACAGGGTTTTCATTCATGCCACTTCAATAGGTAAATGATTGAAATTTGACTTTTTTTAGCTCAATTCCTGAAAAGGCAAGAAATGTAAATCTATATTTAATTGTTTAAAAGTGACAATAGACTATTTAACGTAACATGCCTTTCCTTTTTACATGTTTAGAAGTCACCATAACCCCTAATAACCAGAAAAGATCAATAGAGATTTATCGTTAGTACATAAAAGTTATAATAAGTGGATTGAAGTTCAAAATACTGACATCAACTGTCTCATTTATCTTTTCAGATGGCATTTCTCTGAATTCATTTGATCTGATTACTACTTTCTATTAACAGACTTCAGTCTGAAAATCACCAGCTCATTTGAAAGTCTATTCTGTTCCATCTAGGACAAAGGTTAAACTGGAAAAAAAGGACTGTACCTGGTCAAACAGCTGCTTGCCCGTAGTGCTGGGCTGGATGGCGAACTCCAGCTCAGCGTCCATGGTGGTGACGCGTACATTGACCTGCAGAGGAACAAAAAGGCAGCAGTTTAAAAGCTGACACAGAGAAACAGAGCAGTTTTCACAAGATTTTATATACAGTACTTTGAGTATCTTCTTATAGATATTTTTTGTTATGCTTTTTTGCTACATTTTAGAAAATGAAACAAAAGTTAACATTAAAGAACTATAATATGAGAGCCTGCTTTCAAACGTTGATTTTATTTATTAAGAAAAACGTTGGCCAAATCAACCTAGCCCTGTGTCAAATAGTAATTTCCTCTTAAATCTAAACTTGCTAAGTCACAAAAAATGGAATGAATGTAAGCGGCCCGTACGCTTGAGCTTAAAGCAGCGGTGTGTTGTTTTTATAAAATATATATATATGTTTTTACCTATTTGCTAAAGTCATCATTATGTTGCCACAGCTAATAAAACACAAAGTCTGTGAAAAAAGATAGAGCTCCTTTGCCTCTACCCAATGCTGTCATCTGAAAAAATACATTGCTCCATCAGGGAAAAAAAAGAATGAGAGCCAGGAGGAGGGTTTTGGCGCTGTCAATCACCCTCCTGTTTGCACCACTCACATCCTTCCCTAAATGCTCAGGCTAGATAGCATTGCCTATGACAGCAGATAAAACGTTTTCCTGGAGCAGTAAGCTGTTTCTCCACCATTAGCATATTTAGTGGCACATACAGAAGCTTGATTAACAGCACTAAGACCATCCTCCTTGCTATGGTTGCTTGTTTTTGACCAGGAGCAGTGCATCTCTTCAGACCGCAATGGCAGTGCTGGGAGGAAGTAGAGGAGATTGATGTTTTTATGGATTATCTGTCTCATACTATCACAGCATGGTAACAGTTTTAACAAACGTGTAAAAAAAACATTTTTGTAAAAGTTACAGACTGTGGCTTTAAGGTCGATGGCTGGTTATTTCTTTGGTTAGAATAGTTTTCTCCTTGGAATTGTTTCCTTAGTATCATTTCACTGACTTTAACTCAAGAAAGTGAGATTTTAAGTAACTTAGATGTTGTTCTGGGTTCAGTTTGACTTTCTGGATAAGTCATTGGTGCATTCTTGGAGTAATTTTTTATAGGCCAGACTCACTGTGATTTGGTTGGGTCCCAAAACCGTATAAAGTTCTTTGAAATAATTTCTAAATTTAAAAATGTCAGTGACTGTTTTTTACTCATCTGTCCTTGAATTTCTTAGTTTAGAGCAAGGTGTGTTGCCATTTCAGATAATTTTGCCAACTTTTGCTGCCAGAAAGGTTCTGTTTAAGTGTCTTAATTTAACAGATTGGATAATAATCAGACAAGGGTGTGGTTAGAGAAACAACTCAGTTTTCCAGGAAACAATTCATTCATAATTTAACCCGGAAGAAAATATTTTCACATAGGGTCAAGCTGGTTTGGAGAATCTCCTTCCTTCAATAAACTAAATCAGATTTTAAAATTGCATTTTGTATTTCCTGCAGAAATCTTTGCATGGTATTTGTTTGATCAAATTTGAAACATTAAAACATGGCTTTAAAGAAGAAGAAAAAAAAGAAAATCAGACAAACTCCTTAAAGGGTAAACTCTTTCACAGTACTGCAAGGTAAAGCAGTACTGTGAAAGTACTGCTTTACCTACAGAACAGAGCCTGGGTGTATGTGTGTGTATTCGCGTATGTTTAGTAAGGGGGTGTATTTGCAGAGTAAACAGCAGGGGCTCTGCTCTTTCAGAAACACACTGTCTGATTAAACCAAACTGTGCAGGAAAATCTGAGGTATTCAAATATCCAGAAAATGAATTCAAGTAAATAAGACATGTTTTCATTAAAAAAAAAAAGCCACATGCTGCAATAAAGCAAACCGTGATATTAGAGTGCTGGTTAAACTACAGTCACATTTTCAGAAATAAGGCACATCTTCCAGATCTCTGGTTAATGACTGATCACAGCGATCTGCACAAACAACAGGACAGCCATCTACCCGAACCATGCATCATGCACAGCAAGTCAGTCCTTTTGTCACAACAATCCACCCCGGTGATTAATCCACAGTTACAAAATATATATGCAAACAGAACGATTGCCGTGACAAACGGAATAATGGAAAATGACGTCAACTGTGTATCATAATGGGGAGAAACAATATTCAGCACTGTAGGTTTAGTTAGCAATCATCAAACGTCATGAGAATTTAGACAAAGGCCATAAAACCACCCACAAATATTTACAATGGCTGCTTTGAGGCAAAGCGCGCACTGAATGACTTTTCCTGTGGATATAATGTCAAAAGTCCCTGGTATTTGCGGAGGTTATGAAAGAGACGGACCCTCCGAGTATCGACCAGGCTTATGAAAATGACACCAAGAGGTTAGTGGACAGAGCTGAGAGGGAGAAAGCCAACTAACAGAAGCCTCCTGTGACATCTTTCATCTCCAGTCCATTGTGACCAAGCCTCTACGACGCCCACGGGAAGAGGGTTGCCCATGTCTGGTGACTCAGTGCAACTGATTCCCATGATTCTACAAAGGCTTAGTGATGGTAAATCCTGCAGAAGCAGCAAATCCAGTCACAACATTGGATAGAAAGCACCCGCTCCTATGCCGGTCAAGGATATGATAAGGACGAAGCAGTGTAGGCAGTGGATATTGTCAAGAAAATCCGAGGTCATCCCATTTCCCCATGCTGGAGATTTTAGTTTAACAGTAACAATAAATAAAGT
>CAEGAG010222994.1:0-57194 GCA_903067065.1 Brachyrhaphis terrabensis
CTACCCCATATGATCATTTTCTCCAAATATCAGATTTTTCCTGCAACTACAACTTAATTTGAGCCTGAGAGGGTTAATTTAACTCTTTTCAGAGTTATTTCAACAAGAAACTGAGTAATTTTAACACTTGAAAAAGTTATAACTACTCAAACTAACACCAATTCTGATAAGGACCAAATAGACTCGGCATAGTGTTGATTTAACTCTGCAGAATTGTACTCCCAATCTAATAATATTAGATTTGGCTAAACAGCTCAATTTTGGTTTCAACGCACTACAGGACATGTCCAGAACTTATGGTTTTTGATTCGTGAGTGCATTTGAAAACTGTAGTCTGACTTGCTATGTAGCTGTGTTTCCACTCTGAGTGTCTTTTCAGCCCATGTTGGTGCAGGCCCCATGGATAATGATTCTCTCTTATCAGGTACAACCAGCATCTTCACAAGATTTTTTGCTTCTCCTCTGGGGTTGATTCACACACTTCACACCAAAACACATTCATCTCTGGGACACAGAACCTTTTACCTCATTATGGCTAGACTTTCCCCTGGTGCTTATTTGCATATAATTATTTGAACATGGTAGCTTCAGGAAATAGTATCCAAGGATGAACAAGACTCTTGTACTTGTCCTCCTCATATGTTGACTCAGTTTTGTTCATTTTTCCATAATAAAAATACATAAATTCTGAAATGTACTCAAACATTGCACAATAAGGAGCTTATAAAGCCATCACATTGTCATTTGGGGTTTACAAAATTTTTTAAATGTCGAATAAACTCAAAGTTTTAAGAATGTAATCAAACACTTGATTACGTACATTCGCAGTTGGTAGCACTGTTGCCTTGCAGCAAGAAGGTCCTGGGTTTGATTCCCGGCCCGGGGTCTTTCTGAACGGAGTCCTTGTGCATGCATGGGTTCTCTCTGCGTACTCTGGCTTCCTCCCACAGTCCAAAAACATGACTGTTAGGTTAATTGGTCTCTCTAAATTCTCCCTAGGTGTGACTGTGTGTGCATGGTTGTTTGTCCTGTCTGTCTCTGTGTTGCCCTGCAACAGACTGGCGACCTGTCCAGGATGACCCCGCCTCTCGCCCGGAACATTAGCTGGAGATAGGCACCAGCACCCCTCCCGACCCCACTAGGAACAAGAGTGTTAGAAAATAGATGAATCAAAATTTTTTTCTCATTATTCTGGGATTTAGCAAACAGAAATAACCTTGGTTATTCTAAATTACCTAAAAAAAGAAAAAATTAACCTGATTTAATTTTGGAAACACAAAAAGGTTATGAGTCTTTTTATTCAGCATATATAAATATCTGTCAGCTGTACGTGAGACAACAACAGAGACCCAGCTGCGCTTCCAAATTCCTTGGCTTCATGTTTTCAAGAGTGTTTTTTGAAATTGTGAAATGCAGCGAGAGCTCAGAAAAGACATGAAATGTGTATCGGAGAGCTTTCAGCCCCGGGTGTGTGCACTGATGAGGGTCATAACCACTTTCACTGGACACAACACTGCACTTTTCAAGGGAATTCTGCTTTACTGGACAGATTAAAAAAAAAATCAGGGACAGAAAAAAGGGATGATGTATGACTGAGGTCCTATACAGATGGAAATTAAACCACCCAACCAGCGAGGAAACTGGCCCATAATTTCACAATGTGAGTCCATTTAGAAGAGAACAGCCTGAGTATTTCAGGACACTCCGAATAATGTGTAACTATAAATCCTTGGAAGGTCTTCTGAGCAGAATTAGGTCCTCTGAATGGATAAATCCTGTAAAAATTAACATGAAAGAACAGGATTATAGCACAAAGATGCACATGGTTTGAAGTTGCTCTTTTCTATCAAAACAGAAACTTTATTGCCACTTTATCGAGTTAATGCTAATGCAGCACAATTATTAACAAACCAATGCTATAGCAACAAAGTGTCACTATAGGGTAAAACAAAATTCTGAAGGACAAAAAGTGTACAATTATTGATACATAAAGTTATCAAAAACATCCAGTGCTGTTTATTTATAATAAAATTACTTATTGCATTTGTTGCTTTCCATTTCTTTTGATCCAGATGAATCTTAGCTGGGGAATCAGCAGCCTCACTGCCTGTGAAATGAAGCTGTTGCACATGACGGTTTGTTCATGATTCAATGACACGATATCTTCTTCCACATGACTGGAAGGTTATACAGCTTCTAGGAGAAGCGAAGGGGGACTTCTCATCTTTCAGAAGCCTTTATTCTTGTTTTCCTCATTAGTAACATGCTCACCATTCGAAACAGTTGAACATCAGAGTGGTCTGATTTGAACGTTGTTGGTTCCACATGCAGATCAGTGGTGAGTATGAAAATAGCTGGATTTGTGGTGACATGTCTCATCTACAGAAGAATGAGCACTAGAGATAAGACAATGCCTTGAAAAAGTTTTGGTCCATGAGTACTTTTCTTATGTACTTGGCTCTTTTGTTACATTTATATATTTGAGAACATTAAACACATTTCAATACCAAATAAATATAACCTAACTAGGTGCAAAAACCAATTAAAAAGTTATTTATTTTCTTGAAAAAAAAAAAAAAAGATATCCATTCAACCTTACAATGTTTGAAAATGTAATCCCTAATCAATTAACCAGATTTTCATTCAATTTCACTACCCAGGCCTGCAGAATCAAAAAAATACCTGCCTTGCAACATGAAGTAGGCTAAACAAAAAAAAAATCATCATATGAATGTTAAAGAAAAACACAAACAAAAAGGTTGTTGGTGTTTTATTGTTGCAACTTTTCTTATTTAAACAAGGACATATTTTGGTTTAAGCAAGACATAAATTACCTACTGAGTTTTATATCTCCTTAAAACAAGAAAACAAACTAATTTTTACGAGTTTTGCATCTTATCTTATTATAATGTGACTGAATGTATTTCAAAGCAATGGCAGTTAAACAATTCTGTGTGATAACCCTTTGGTGTAACTTAAGTTCTAAAAATAAGTATTGGACCACAATTTAAAGAAAAATTATGTAAAAGATTCAGTAACAGTATCCAAGTGCTTGGCAAGCTAAATACATTCTGGAGGAATGTTTTATCATCAGATGAAGCACAGGTATTTATTTATTTATTTTTTTTTGCCACAAGGATAGAAAGAAAATTTAGACAACCTGTGGGAGTGAGAGGAAATTCATATTAAATTCAAACTTGCTTCACATTTGTTTGCTTTTTATGGCGTTATAGCTACATGCAATGTGGATAAAAAAAATTGTCCAAATAAATTATTAAAAGCCCCAAATGAATGATATTCAACCTGATGATTCCTGTAAGTGTCTCTTGGCGCCAGTTTTGATGTGCCAGTTTCAACTAATCTGAACTGTCTTCCATTTTCCATCATTTGCTCTCAGCTACACCAAACTACATTCAAATCAGAGCACCTACCCGGTGCCTTACTTTGTTCTAGACAGGTTTTGTTACTGAATGTAGTTTACCACAAAGTGACACGATTTACATCCCTAAATTGATATTTTTCAGCTGTTGAGGAAGCAGGGAAATCCACAGAATACCCACAAGGTCACAAGAGGATTGTGCAAACCCGGAAATGTCTTGGTCCATAAATTCAGCAAAATCACTTAAAAGTTTGTGGTTAGAAAGTCCCAAAATGTGAAAAATGTTCAACAGACATGGCTATTTTTCCTGGGCATTGCACACTCTCACAATCTATATATTGCATTCTGATCCAGAATCTTCACTACAATCCCCATCTCCCCCAACATGTATTGAAGTGAAGAAAAGGGACTCTTGAAAACTCCTCCATCACTCCATCCTGCTGCTCCCAGCTGAGACCTGCCTCAGGGTACCTGACCAAAAAACAGAAAACAAAAAGCATTTTTCTGCCATTTGAGCATTTAATGTATGAAAGTCGCATTTCCTGCATCCCCTCTTATATTTTAATGGGTTTGTTGTTAGTTGGTTTCAGTAGATTTGGATACAAGTCTTTCATGTTTGCGTCTGCGGCGTCATCTGCAAGCAATAAACTCTTTTAATCTTGAATTTCAGGAGCGGCTCGCAACATTTTCTGAAATGTTCAGCCTCACTCCACCAGAAGCAGAATCATCTCTTGATGGATTGTTCACTGTTATTCCTAGAACTAGAGCTCTTAAGCCCTCCTGTATTAAACTGTTATATTCTCCAAAGAATCCCCTGTAGTATGGCTGCCAGAAACTACTACTCTCTGTCTTACAACTCTGGCACCGTTGGTAAAATAAGTGTAATGATAGCTGGTGTAAAACCTTTGAAGGCAGAGTTGCACAAATGCGTAAAGTGCATTTGTCTCTAGGGTTATGCAGCTTCACTGAGAAGAAAACATGTTTTCACTGGCTTCACAAGATCTATATTTCACCCAAAAGCAAGATCAGATAAACCTTCTTCTGAATGATTTTTTTGTTCAAAATGAACAAAATAAATAAAAATGCAAATAAAATTTGATTGACTGATAAACAAAGCGTCAGCTCTAAATCTGCAGCCCATGCACTGTTATTTAAAGAATCATTTAAAAAAAATACTTCTGTGCTTTGGCTTTAAGTTCTAGTTGAATATTTTAACTTTTATTATATCACTACTCATTTGTTTCTACTATTTAGCCTTTATTTGCTTCAGGTGATTTTATGCCTTGTTTTTAAATGTGCAATAGAAATAAACTGACTTGGCCCCTCTCTGGTGACGTGCTTAAGCCACCAAATAAAATTGAAAATAATAAATTCAAGTTTGTGCCTGGAACTGATTGAAATCAGATGTTTTTATAAGACATGGAGGGATCCATGATGGGATATTAATGGACATATGGCACCTCTTACTGGAGGCTGCTATCAGCAGGGTTAAACTAATGGAACGATTCGGACAGACAGAATATTTTTCCCAAATCTGCTGCCAGTTTTTGGACAGCGTTTTTATCATGAAGTCATACATGAAGAAATACAAAAAACAGCATTCAGTCAGACCAAAATATGAAGTTTATTTTCACTTGTGCTTGCTCTGTTGAGAACCTGTGGCTCTGACTGAATTGGAACATGCATGGGAGAACATGCATGTTCCGACCTGAATACAGGTCAGTATTCAATTCTAGAACTGCCTTGTTGCAAGGACACAATGCTTCCAACTGCTCCACTGCCCAACGCATGGTTAACTATGTAGAAATAAAAAAAAATACAGAAATCAAATGTTTTTCTGTATTTGCACAGAATTATGCTGCTACAGTGGACCCCTGCTATTCGCATGGTTTATGGATCAAAACTATCCATGAATAACTGAAATACTTGAATATTTGAGAGTCCTTCTACAAACACTTAGAACTGCCTATTTTAATAGTTTAAATAGCAAATATACCTTAATATGCTTTAATATACACAGTGGAAACCATCTCGGCACTTCTGCAGAAGCTAATAATTGCAGTCTTCCTTATCATCACTCTTGGGGTGCAGCCAATCTGCACCAAGGGAAATGAATGCTGCTCTTTGATTGGCTGCTTTGCCAATGGAGTGTAGTTTCTTTGGAATATTTTAGATTAGCTCAATAAAAAAATCTACAAGTAGACAAATATTTACATAAATAATTTGCTGCTACGTTCCTTAAAAAAAAAATTGCAAATAGGTGAATCCATGAATATCGAGAATGACACTTAATTTGTTTGTATTAGAATTTGTCTCAGATGGTCACACATCACACAAGTTTTAGTCTCTTTACGTTGACTCATTGTTTCAAATTTAGAATTGATTAAAAAAATTAGTCTTCAGCTTTTAATGGACAGGCCCTCAAATACATCACAGATCTTTTAATTCCTTATTCTTCTGCTTGCCCTCTCTGGTACTCATGTCAGAACCTCTGGGACTCTGTAAAGCACTTTGTCATTTTATCTGTGAAATGTGCAGTATAAATATACATATATATATTTTTAATTATCACCTAAGTGTAAAGTGGCTTTCGAAGGCATTCACACGTCTTCAGCCACAATCTTCATTTTATCATATTGGCATTTATGTGATCTACCAAGAAAGAGTAGTGCATAAATGTTATGAGGAAGGAAAAGAATAGATGGGTTTTAAAATCTTTTACAAGTAAAAATCAGAAAAGAGTGACCCAGGTTTGCAGTAATGGCTTTAAGCAGTTACAGTTTCATCTTCCTTTTGTATCATGTCTAGCAAAGTTCCTCAGCAATTCAGAGAAATAATTTCTAATAAAGAAAAACAGAATTGTAGCTCAGATGCCTCTGGTCATTCTTAGTGAGATTTGATGCACTGATATATAGTGTAGTAGGTCATAATGTGAGTCATGCACAATATGTCCTCGTTGGTGTAATGGCCAATCAACTACATCATGGCTTATGTCTGTGGACATTACAGAGTCTCATCTGTTCAGTCCTGGAGGCTCGCAGTGGGTTGTGTATATGCAGGCTTATTTTACTAATTATTGTTTGAAGGGAAACCTTGTGATGTCAAAAATCATTAAGAAAAACTCATTTCTCATTTCTGATTCAAACTGTAACAAATGTATTTCTTCTCCCATTATCTCCTATAATTATTTTCATCATATGAAGACTTAGCAATTTATATGTATCTTTTCATGCTAATTGATTCACTAAACAACCTTTCAGAAACTGTATAGCTTATGAATGTATTTGTCTTTTTAATGGGTTTATGAAAGCTTAGTTTTAACTTCAGGGCATCTGAATTTTTATTACAACACTCAGTTTTAGAGCTCAAAATCGGCCTCGGAAGGCTCCACAGAGTCATTGCTTCATTTGCCATCCATGCTGCAGATGGCTTTATAATATATTTATCAACAAATTTAAATTCTGTATTTTTTACTTTGAGTCTCAGGAAACATGAGAAAGACAACCTGTCTGTTCAGTTGATCTTGTTTGGATGCTTAGAAAAAATTTATTCTAAAACAGTGTTGCTGCATTTCCAGTGTTTCTAGAAGAAAAGATGAGAATGGGAAATGTTCAGTACATGCTGGGATAGGCTGCAGCACTGAATGGAAATAAGCTGGTGATGGGAATAAACAAGCTGCAGAACTAAAACTATAGGAAGTTGAATGAAAACAGCATCTGTCAGGCGGTTACATCCGTGAACTCAATCCTCCACCACTGAACAGGTCGGCTGCCTGCTGGAAGCTCATAAGTGCTTCTCTGGTCTGCGTATGGGACTTTGCTGGCTCTTTATTCTGGTCCTGGAGTGGACGGATCAGCCTATTTTTTCATGTTTTTTTCCCTCCTGGAAGCAAACCTTTTCTTCCAGCCAGACTTATCATACAACAGTTGGAGCTTAAGCTTCTTTAATGCAGGCAGGGCTTGTTGGGTAACAGGAAAGAGAAAAATGAAAGTTGCAGTTTAATCTGCATTCATACTTGTCTAAATAAAATATGCTGTGCTGACGTCCTGCCAAATTTGGCACAGCTTGTTTGAATATTCGTTGTTTAATTCCTAAAACGTTCTTCAGGTGACAGAAAACCGGTTTTGTAATTGTCTTTATGTGCCTCTGAAGCTTCCGGTTTGAATCCATCACTACACCCAGGTTTTGGGCCTGATCAGTAGAGTCTAGCTGTAGTAACTGGAGCTGTGAGCTGATTTTTTTATTACTCCTGTTTAGATCCAAAGATAATAACTTTAGTTTTGTTTCTGTAAGTACATCCATGCACTGATTTGTTCTAAATATTTTCTCAGTGCTTGGATGGGTTTATAGTCATCGGGTGACATTGTAACCTACAACTGTGTATCATCTCCATAGTTATGATTACTAATGTTATTGCTAGTTATAATCTGAGCACATAGAATATATGTGTGATGGTCTGACTCAAAATAATTGTTTTCAAAACATTGACTGCATCCCAAAATACAAATACAAGTTCTGCCAAAAAGCTCATCAAGTTTTTTTTTTTTTTGTTTTTTTTTTAAGAAATCAGCTAAAGTCAGTTTGTTTACACCAAACAATCACTGTGCTGTCATTATTCCCTGCCTTGTATCAATATCTGTAGTTGGTGTGGTCAATCAAGCTGATCACATTGGATGCAAATGAGAGACTTCTACAAATTACTACACATTCAGTCAGCTTTTTTAGCAGTTAAAATCTCAAATACAGAATTTCAGACATTGTATTAATGCTAATCTATTTTTATTCAAATTGATTTCTTTCTCTGAACCAGTGATGGACTCTATGCTTCCTATGGGGACACAAGAAGCACAGGGTCAGAGAAAGGGCAGCTAACATCTCTGCAGAGCCCGCACATCCTGGACACAAACTGCTTAGCCTTTTACCTTCAAGTTAACTCTACAGAGCAATTTATGCAAAAACCAGCCGCCACAGAGACAGTTTCCAACCCCAGGCTGTCATTATGGTGAACACAATGAACACCTTACTGCCTGAGTGGTCAGCTACTCTGCTGTGAAACAAAATAAGAATTGTTACACCACCACAACCTGCCTTTGTTTTTTCTTCTCTTTATGAAAAAAAAGACATACATGTACATATGTTTCCTATTGCTCTTTATTTTGTATACTCAGAATAGACAAATCATCTTTAGTAAACACTGAGCTTTTAACTCAGTTACATGCCAAATAGCATGTGAATGTCCATTCTACATGAATGAATGCTTTATTGTTGTTATTGTACCAAAGCACAACCATCGTAGCACATCATAGACATGACTGTTTAAATTTGGCTTTTTGCTGTAATCTACAGCACACTGCTATAATCATTTTAAGACATCTGTTGTGAGGCTTGACATTTTAAGACCTGGGAGTAATCCAACTTACAAAAAATGAATTTTATGCTGTGGGTATATTCTGAGGGATCTTAGTAATAGAATCCAATCTGGGCATATTCTGGCTGATTTTAAGCATAGTGGAAACTTTTCTCCAAAAGCATGACATCTACCCAACAGTAGAGAAGTAAAAAAAGTAAAATTTAACTAAGATAGTCAGTGTAGAGTTGGGATCCAGTGGTGCCAGTGGTTATTGATCTAGTCAAGAGATGTTACCCCCAAACTCGGGGAGTTTGTGAAGCTAAGATAATGTGCAAAACTCTCCAGTCCATGAGGCCGTGATAAAGTGGAATCACCCAAATGAGCGTAATCAAGAAGGATGAAGGTCATATCAACATGAGACCTGTCAACTTTGATCCCAGCAGGAACCTTCTTTATCATAATCAATTATGCAATTCTGAAAGCGCCCCTAGATATCCTGTTGTAGAGCAAAATTTCCCTGGAACATTAGGCAACAAGCTTTTTCATATGGTATGCCTGGATTTTTGAGGCATTATTGAAAAGCATTATACAGATTAATTACACTAAGAATGACGCTTTCAAGCCTTTATTTATGTTAATTATCCTCCCTCTAGTGTTAGCTTTCTGTTACTATCCATGGTGTTTGGGGTTCATTTACTCTGGTTTTAAAATTAACAAAACAATTTACTCAGAATGTTTTTTATTGCCTATTTTTCTTTGTAACTCTTGGTTACTTTATTAGGCTTCCTTGTTAATCAAAAATTTTGAGTGTGGAGTCTCATTCCTGTTCAACTTCCACCTCATTTTCAATGACCTTTGCAATAGCAATTTCTAGATGTTGGGGAAAAAAACCTCTCAGTATGTTAGACATTTCTCATCACTGTCCATTTTTAAAAGTCGTCTGAGAACCCAACTGAGACCCGATTTCACAATTTTTTTTTATTGGTATTCATCTTATCTGTCTTCTTTTGTCATGCTTCTTTATCTTATTTATCTATAACTAATGTTCAGCACTTTTTTCAGCTTTGGCTGGTTTTAAAGCGCTTTAGAAATAAAGTTGATGATGATAATGATTTCTAATACACCTACTTCTATACTCAGGCTGTAAATGTTACTAAATGTATTTTGTGTTTTTATTCTGAGTTATTTAATATATTTTAGTTTGAACATTTGTATAATCTAAAACTTTGCAGAAGTTGTTTGGCTAACTCATACTCTTTTAGAATGTGTTTTTTGAATAATTTAGACCTATGTTGAATGCACAGTTTACTTCTTCGGTTCTCGTGAACAAATCCTCAGTCATGTACTTCCTTCTCCTTATCTGACATCTGACCTGTTGCCTGCTCTGAGGGATAGCAGAGTCAGGAGAACTTCCCCTTCGGGAATCAATAGCTATATGACATTAATATTCAGAAACAATCAAATCCTTTCCCTGCACAGTTTCACGATTTGCTGAGCTTAAAGAAAAATCTGTCAATGTGTAACCGTTCTGACCCAAAATTAAAGATTATATCTACAGAGGGGGATTAAATAGAATCAGAAGAGGATTATTTTGGATCCCTGTTGCTTGGTTAAACAATAAATAGAATCACATGCAACTTGTGATGTTTGTTTGGGATTTGTGGCTCTCTATTCCACAAATACTTCATACAAGCTACAAATAAAAAGTAAGCTCCCATTTACTGCAGTTTTTTCACCCTTCAAAATACCCATAAGGCCAGTTCTGTCAAGCTCGGTGTTCTAATATCTATGTTCATCTTGACAGCTACAGATCGATCATTTTTACCCAGATGGTGTGAAAATGTTTTGATCTCGTTCTGACAGGAGGCCCGATCGATCTCGCTGTTTACTCATGCACGGCGCCGATGACATTAACAGCGCTCCGTGTTTTGCAGCTTTCCTGAAAGCGTGTGGGAGGATGGTGGAGTATCTTTCACAGCTTGGTCTGAGCTTGCAGCCATGAAAAGGACAGATGGATACCTTAACATGTTTTGTTCGCCCCCGCCGACACCCAGGGAGGGTCAGAGGGGATTCTCAGATCTAATTAGAACATGAAGAAAACAATATAGGAATGTTTGTGCTTTTAAACAGGGTTGTGTCCTTGGACGTCATTTCTTTGTGTTCGGCTCTCTTCACTCTGACGCCCCTAAATAAAATCCAGTGCAATATTTAAAAGCCCCTAATTAATCAACGTAGTTCAGTGTGTAATCCAGCTACTCTATGTTTTTTTCAGAGAATATTAGTGAACAAAAAGCATCATGAAGGTCAAGAAACACAGAAAACAGGTCAGGGTTAAAGATTTAAACAGGTTGTGTTATATAGAGCTATTTTCAGAAGAGCAGCAAGGACAACAATTAAAAGAAATCATCAATCATGTTTTCTGCTGACTGAACAATTGTCCAAGAAGCCTGTTGTTGACACACCTGTTAGTGAGAATAGGCCACATTAGATCAAAGCTGAGGCAATTTTCTAAGTGGCAACTTTTAGTGCTTGCCTATTTGTGTTTCTTTCTGTTGAAAAAGTGCAACTAACTGCCTCTCTACTCTGGTCCTGAAAGGGCAAACATGTGGAAAAAGCTGCTCTCAACCAAAATGTAGCTTTGTTTTTTTTTACCTTGATGCAAAATGCTATGTAGCAGAAGACTGGCACTGCACATCACCCTGAACACAATGCCTCCATGGTGAAACATGGTTTTGGAAGAATTGTCCCATTGGGAAGCTTTATTTCAGCAGGGACAGGGAAGCTAGTCAGAGTTAATTGGAAGTTGGTTGAAGCTAAATACGGCAACTCAATTAAAGGATGTAAAAGATTTGAGACTGGGGAGGAGGTTAATCTCCCGGCAGGATAACAACCCTAAATACACAGCTTGAGCTACAATGAATTGATTCAGGTCAGAGAATATTGGCCCAGTGAAAGTCCAGATGTGAAACTCGATGAAATGTGTATCAAGGGTTAAAAACGGATGTTAACAGACACTCTCAAACCAGTCTGACTCAGTTGGAGTTATTTTGCACAGCAGAATGGACAAAAATGTTATTCTCTGGACATGAAAAACACAGAGACATACTCCAAGGGGGCTTAATCCAATTTTTATTATTTTATTTTTACAGATTTTTAATTTTAAAACATTTTTAAGCCAAATATAAATTTCTTTCTATTCCACAATTATTTGCAACCTGTGTATTTCCGAAAAATGCAATGAAGATGGTAACTATAATTCTCAAGAGGATTGAATACTTTTCAAACTTTTCAACTTTTAGTTAATGTGCACAGCATCTCTTTAAAAGTCTTTGTGTTGTCAGTGCAAGCTCACGCCCCCAAACCTTCCTCATTTAGATTTTAATCATACCCACCAAACAAAATGCATAACAGAAAGAAAACGCTGGTCATTATGTGTTGTCACTGAATACTGTTTCCTCCCTAATATACAGATCTACAGGCATCATTACCCATTTTTCAACCCACCGTGATCTTTTTTTAATGTTTTTTGTAGATTGAGGTTGTTGCTGAAAGGCTGGATTTGTGTTTGTGTGTTATGTACTATCAGAGCTCCATCTTGTAACGTGGCAGAAACAGAAAAAAAACAATATGTATGTTCTTATGTGACTGCAGTTATCTTACCCTGGAGGCTTTCTGTCCTGGATACATAAAGCTTATATGTTGAGACGTTGAGTGTGTTGGTTTGTTTTTTGAGAGGTATCATTCTTCTGCCCAACTCTGAAATGCCTGGGTGTGCTTCTCAAGGAGAGGAAAAAAAACAAAGAGTCTCGCATTGCAATCTTCCATCTTAGAGGTCAGAGGGATAAATTGTTTTCTCTAAATTGTATCAGCGGGAGCAGCTGAGTCAAAGGCGGCGATGGCCAGACTGATTCGTCACCGAGTGGACAGAATGGAAAGTGTTGCAGGCTGACATTTGTGTTGTTTTGTTAATTTTAATGGATGCTATAAAAGTGTCGCTTTGTTACAACTTTTTAAACAAACATGCTATAAAAAATGTTCATCCTCAAACGTCTTGGCTTCCACTGTCATAAGTTGTGGTGTGAGGTGGTGAAGCAGGACCCAGTGGACCCAGGATGAGATGAAGAAATGGTGATTTAATGGTGAAAACAAGCATAAAACAATCCAAAAGTCCAAAATCCAGGCGGCACAGCTGAGCGGAAGGCTAAGGCTCAATGCAGGTAGCAACTGGCAACGAATGGACAGCAAGACAGACTGGGACGACACATACGACAAGAACCCGACGAAGACACAGGTGACATTAAATACAGATTAATGACCTTCATTTAATTAGAATACTTTGTAACAAAAGGGCCACATGCCAATGGAAATCCGGTACAATCCACTTGGAAGCACTGTTTGTGGTCTTTTGACCATAAACGGCATGTGATGGGCAGAAGCAGCAATTGTGAGGTGACCCATTATTTTAGTGACCCTGTTATTTTCTGAAAATAGGTGTTATGACACGTGGGTTTCTCTGGAATATGAAAACTACACACAGAAATGTAAAAAATTAAAAAAATTGTATTTGTTCCCCTGCATATTCTCTTCCAGCTTTTTTGTCACACTTAAATTTTTCAAATTATCTACTAACCTAAAGTAAATCATTTATTTCTTTAGTCAGAGACTCCAGATGTCCACAGTAAGTCCTAGCAGATCCTAGTGGGCAGGTACAGATGAAGAAATTCTCGTCACACATTGTGCAAACTGGGAGGTATGAATATAAGTGTTAGATTTGAAATCTCTGCTAAATGTTAGTTTAATGTAAGTTACTCTCTTTACCATAAGTAAAAAAATGTGACATTTTTGAAGTAAACACTAAATCCATTGTTTTTCTTCCTTATGATTGTATTTAAAAAAAAACACAAACAAATTTACTCTTTTGAATGTCTGCTAATAAATCACTGTCACAGCCCAATGGTTATACTACAACACAAGTCAACGTATTACAGAAAACAGAACAGCAGCTTGATGTAAAGATCAGAACTGTTTGGAAATCAACAGCCACCAGTTCACGGTATTACTAATACAACACATCCTGTTGTGTGAATGTAACAGAGTCTCCTCGGCCCGATGCGGTGCTATCTGCAGAGCGGAGCTGGAGAAACTCATCTGTTTTGATCTATGACTCAGAGGAATGGCTGATCATCTCCAAAGCTGCTGAATGTGCAACGTGGGAGCCCAGGACATTTACAATCAATGACTGGGCATCCAGACCGCTCTCAGACGGTCCTCTACATCACTGAGAAAGATGGGGGATGTTGGGAAATTGGGGAAGAGAGGCTGATGTGATGGAAGGCTCAGATAGCAGCCAAACGTGATGAAACAAGCAAGAACGTAGAGGAATTTTCATCCAGATACTACAGAAACTGGCTTTGGTTTCTTGCATTCTTTCAGTTTATCTGTGGCAAGACTGGAATTTTCTTTCAATAACAAACAAAAGGAACAAAAAGAAAGTTTATTTGCTTCAAATCATTCATTTATTTGGGCTGCACCCTGGTACAGTTTGTAGCATTGTTGCCTTGCAGCAAGAAGGTCCTGGGTTAGTTTCTGGGCTTGGAGTCATTCTGCATGGAGTTTGTGTGTTCCCCCTGGTCATGTGTGGTTCTCCAGGTACTCCGGGTGCATGTGTGAGTTATTGTTTGACCTGTATGTCTCTGAATGACAGCGATGACCCTGTGCAGACAAAATGTTATATGGACATGCAATCATTCAGTTCCTGTGCCTTCTTATTCCTTTTCAGGATTAGGAGAGGTGGACTTTTCCTATTAGACACTGCATGGACTGGAAGCTGGGTTCACAATGAACAAGTTGACAGATCATTACAGGGACCAACACAAGCAATCCTAAAAAAACACTGAAACTGGAGTGCCCAGAGAAAACTCCCACGTACATTTCTACCTAGTACAGATTTGAGCCAGCAGGCTTCCATCTGGCATTAATGGATGAAAAGAAATGTCTAAATCACATTTTTTTCCTCCAGAAAATAAGAACTGATTGGCAATTACTTTGCCAATGAATGAAAACCCTCTTGACACTTCATTGAACAAAATATATTGCAACTGTCGAATGAGACCTGCTGGCTTTGAAACATTATCCACCACTACCAAAGATTTGACAATTGTAGTATAAAACCATAAGGGTGTTTTCTTCTGTTGCAATAGGCAACAAAAGAGCTGTTCTTGTCATGCAGGTTGTGCAGAACAAGTAAACTATCATCTACTGAAAACAGGAGAAGAAAATGGCATAGCAAAATTGGATTAGGGATATAACTTTGATATTCTTCCCGTTAATAAAGGAAAGGTAATTTTATATCACATTTTGGTTATACAGTCCAAAAACCAAAAATTTAGTATCTAATTCTGAGTATTTCAGTATAAACCCTTGTATTTAAGTCATTTGTCTGGTGTTTGATTAATGATGGGAACTGCACCCTCCTAGCAATACGTAGATACTCTCCAAGCCATGTTTTTGAAAACTGTCCACATGCAACATGCACAGAATAAATCAGGTATCTAAAATGAATTTCACTACTACTAATCTGCTGAATAAGTAATAAACCTGATGTCTTTGCCAATAGCCAAACAGCCTCGTCTCCCCCTCTTCCTTTTTACACCATCCATCCATCCATCCATCCATCCATTTTCTGTGCACCCTTGTCCCTAATGGGGTCGGGAGGTGCTGGTGCCTATCTCCAGCTACGTTCCGGGTGAGAGGCGGGGTCTTTTTACACCAAGTTGGAGCAAAATCACCAATCTCAGCAGTACATAATCTTGTAAAGAGGCATCACATCTTGATGTTGTGACCAACAGGCAGACAGGTAGATTGAGTGTCAACACAGAAAGGAAATGAGAGGGAAAACATAGTCATTACCTTTGTTGTGAAACTGGAACATTTTCTCCTGTGGACTAATGTAACTATTACGTGTTCTATTAGGAGATGGAGTTGGCTATCTCTTGGTTCGAAAAGCTTCCTTTTAAACTCAAGATTCAACCTTTTATGTCACCTCAATAAGTAGTTTCTTTTCCATTCGCCCAAGCAAATAGTGAGTGAAAAGCAAATGTGTAAAGTAGGAGTAGAACAAATAAATGTGTCTGTGTTGATACTCAAACAAACAGAGTACCAGCAATAAAAGCAAAAATACATTTTAAGGGCCTTACAGTTTTGGATGGAAGTTCTGTGTTTTAATTTTTCAACTCCTAAATGCAAACAATAACGGGTTGTTCCCCAAGTAAGCCTTTATCATTTTCCCATGACAATAGGAGGAAGACAGCAATATTGTAGCAATTAAATTAAATAGAAATTCAGGTTTGTGTTGCTTGAACAAAAAGACTAAGTTATGGTTGTACAGTCAGGTTGTTGCACCATTTTTATCCAGTATATTTTCTGCTAAACAAATTTTCAAAATTTCATCAATAAATACTTTTAGTGGTTAAACAAAGCCTTTCTAAATGCATTTTAATAGCTGACTGTTTCACTTTAAAATAGGATGTCGCTTTAAGCATCGTTTGACTTGATTTCAATTTACTGGCAAGAAAAATAAATAACGTGTCAAGCAGCACTGCATGTAAGTATTTCAGCTTCCAGCTCTTTCTTTTGAATATTGTAATTATACACTTTGAAAAAAATCAACAAATTGGCCATTTTTTTTTTACAAACAATTTGGAGCTACATCCCACAGAAAATGTGTGACCACTGAACCTCAAATGAAGCCAACTACAATGAAGTAACCAGATGACTCATGTGTGCATGAGTCTTTAATTTAATCTTTTTCCACTCACTGATTTGTTTTCTAAATGAATTGTTCAGGATATATAACATTTAAGGGCAACGTTTTAAAAATTTGCATCACGGTTTCATTTTTTGAGTGACAAAAATCTGGCATTCTCATGGGATTATGTTGACTTTTAGTCCCACTTCATATGGAATCCGAAACACAATCTGAGTGCAACCCTGCAGCATTTCTTTATATTTAGTAAAACTGTCAAAACAAAGCCACTGTAGGCTGATATTATCGGGGGTAGACTAAAGGTCCGAAACAATCTTCTTTCTCCCAGCATCAGATTTGCTTTCTATGATTCTCTGTAATCATTTTTTCTGTGGTCATATAACCTTTTCGGCGCCCCTACAGATACGGTCCTGTTTGTTTTATGTTTCATACAAATAAAGTACTTTGATCTAAGGGTGTAAGTTTGTGTTTCAAGTTGGTGGGGACGTGGAGGAGCCAGGGTGGGCTGATACACCCACAGTTACTGGAAGGCCTTTTCTTTTGTAGTGCTAAAAATAAAGCCAAAACTTGCATGTGAATGCCAGACAGTCTTATTCAATAAATTAGGATATACATCCTGATCAGGCTTGCCAGATTAATAGTACCTTTTGAAAATAACCTTTTAGCAGGTACTAAACATACTGCAAAGTATAAATATGTTAAAACAGAAGTAATCTAATTAATCTTTATAATGTCTTTCACTTGGTGACGGAATTGCTGACAAAGGACCTTTTCAGTCATATTCTAATTTATGGAATAAGTCTGTTATTTGCTCAATGCTTGCCCACAGTTGAAAACAGTTACACAATTCAGTAATATTTTTTGTGAAGAATTATCATATAGTTGCCTTTTATTGTCTGATTTTATCAAGTGCTAAAAACATCAACAACATGAGGTTCTGTAACAATCAAAATGATATTAAATATTTGAAAAACAGAATATGTAACTTCTGTGTAAACCAAATGAATCCTTGTTGGTGCAAACTTTGCATTTTTCAATTATGTGACTCTGATTCCACAGCGCATGTGGCCCACTGCCTAGCCGCGCACAGTAAGTCACGTGATGTCCAATCCACGAGATCGCTGAGCGAACTTGCCATTTACGTTTTACAAAGGAACTTTAAAAAGCATTACCTGGCTGTTAATGCTTTGAATACAGCGTGCAGCTGCTGCTGAACATAGATGCGGGTACATAAAGAAAAAAAGGTGCAGGAAATATTGGTGGGGATAGTCCCCTTCATGCCAGAGTTGGTGGGGACAGGTCCACATCAGTCCTTCAGCAATTTACGCCTATGCTTTGATCCAAAGCACATTTAGATGTTTTGATAGATATCATAGTTTATTTTGCAACCAGGACTTTCCTCCCCACAGCAAGTGAGGTTTTCCAGTCCCTTAGTTTCATCAGTCATTAATACTTCCTGTTGTCATCCTCCACCCACAACCACCTGGGAAGCATCCAGCGTTTTGATCCATGCCTGTGACTTAATGAGAACTGAGACCTGTCAATGAGCAAAATCAATAGGAGGGTTGATGCATACTTCAGCGACTTGGCTCCACATTTCGCTGCCTTGAGGTGCCTCCCGACTCTGTGTACTGTTTGGTTAGTCATTCATCCCCATGAATGACTACATCTACATATATATTTATGTAGAGCTCTGAGCAGAGCTGGCCTTGATGGGTGTGAAAGCAAATATATATGTGGGTGTATTTAATTCATGATTTAGCCAACAGAGCACAGTGAAAGCCAAAATTTGTATTGCTATTTCAGTGCATGTCAGAAATATTTACTGATATTACATAAGACTTCAGATTTTTTTTCTATTTTTCCACCACAGATGGTGTGTTTCGCCCTGCAGGATGCAGAGCGCATGCTTGGAAATATTAAGGAGTTTTCTGTGAAATTTGATGAAATTACTCTAAGATGTAGCTTTTTATACATTCAATTTCTTCACCCTAAACAGCACCATCTGATTCTTACCACATTCCTAACATTTTTGTTTTTTGAAACTTGTGAGAACGAGAAAAAAATGCCTAAAAATGTCCAAATACAGTTTTCTTAAGATGAGAGAAAATCTGCTAAAGCAAAACACAAGATTTGATAAAGTAATAAACAATAATGAAAACAATGCATATTTATATTCTCAGACAATTCTAATTCAAATGGATTTAAATTCATTCATATAGTCACTTTCTGCTCCAATAATATGCAGTCTAACTGAAGCCAAATTATAACTGATTCATCAGAAAAACAAAACCATCTTAATCTTAATTTAATTTGAAAAAAAGGACATGAATTTGTATATCCCATTGAGATAACCTTTGTTTTGAATAGTGATATATGAATAAATTGGTAAAACTGTTGTGAACGGCATCAATGGATGGCCTGGAGAAGCACTGTTATGATGATAAAGGGTGTTGATAAGGGTAGGAGGTTCTTAAAGTGACAGAAGCCAATTTAAATGTTTCACAAAGTCAAATTTCTTTTGGGTAATTGAAGGTAATGTAGTTAATTGATTGTGCTATAAAATGGCACTACATACTTTGAAAACTGAAACAAAAAACAACATTCTGTTAGAATGTCATCTCATTCAAAATTTCATTCAACTAATGGATTTTTTTTTTTTAAATCTTTTCATCAAACAAAGAATGAACCCATGTATTTAGCTTTATTATGAGTTTACACAAGCATCATCCTGCTATCTTGTTAAAATGTGTTTATTAGTCTTTTAACAGAGAGAGCCTGCCATTTCGGGTCAGGCCACAGATGCACCACGCTGTCCTCTGTATTAAACTTGTTCCACTCCAAGAGCTTTTCATAAAAACATGCTCACATGGTTGCTGTCAGAAAACATCAGCACCATCTAGTTTTATTTTTATGATTACATTTCTTTGAAAATGTAATAGAAGGTAACTAGGCCAGATGAACAATAGCCCTTTGTCACCCTCTCTGCTCCACACGGGCAGCATTGAGACTGTAGAACATGGATACACTGAGACAAGAGGCCTCTGGGCAAGGACATGAAAACCCCAACATTTGTGTTTGAAAACTGCAGAACAACAACAGTGTGTTGTACACTCAGAACATGAAGAAAAGTAATTAAAGCTTCTGCCACAGTGGAGCTTGACCAAATGTACCCTCTGAGAAAAAAAATAACATTCTTTTTATAGGAGTTTAACCATCACAAGGCCTTAAGAGACTCTATGCGCCGTCCGGCAGGGTCACATTGATCCCGTATGCGCTTTTACAATGATTTTTTTTGGTATGTGTGTGTGGTTTCGGGAACTGACGGTCTGACGATACAATGCCTCTGCCTCCCAGTTGTCTAACCATGACATCTGCTGCACTCCTCCGCTAACCACGTTAAGAAAATCTTTTTTAAAAATAGGCTGTGATTATGAGAAAAGCAATACACAGCTGGGCAGCATCCAGGTCCAAATCACAGGTCAGACCTTGAAATTTCTACCCTTTTTTTTTTGTTTCTGTTTCCACTAGTGTGTAGATCTAATGTGTAGAAGACATGCCAAAACATTGTGCACATATACATACAAAACCAATGCAATTACAATGCAAACATTGCATCAATTAAGTAATAACAACAATGCTTAATCCTAAGCTATTTTATGCAGATGCTTCACTCAACTCGGGATGCTTGAAACTTAAATGTGGAACATATGCCATCACTGACTAATTGTCCGACTACAAGTAATGCAGCAAAACACTATACATTCCACACCATTGATCACAGTATATATGTGCCATTCAGAATACCTCAAAAATGACACAAACACTTCAGAAATGACAGGATTTGATGTTCCCCAAATCCCCTATAGACACATTAAAAACTCCAGTGTACATGATTCGAAAGTTGAACAGCACATTTTACGGCTTTCAATTTACATTTTTGTTTTGCTTTAATATTACTATTCAAACGGTCAAGGTTTATCCGTCAAAATATCTCACCAATTTATCCCACCAAGCAATAAATCTCAAACGGAAGCAGTCAAGTATCTTTCTCACCTTGACACATCGACTCTTTCTGAGCATTGGTGTTGCTGCTAAAATCATCCCAAGTTTTTGTGAAAGTATTTAATATTATGCAAAGTCAAAATCAGATTATTTGTCTTTCAGTATTTGCCATACTTTGATGTCTGTGGTCGATTTTAAACATTACAAAAATGTTTGGCTTTGATCAAGTCCGTAATAAGAATCTTAATTCTGAATTAAACAATTTTTACTGTGAGGAAATAGCAGAATTAGGATGTCTTCAGTAAATCTGTTAGTGTGACTCACATTTTCTTCTCCGGTTAAATATTTTTATATTTGCAAGTGGGAGACAAGTGATTGACAATTTGTTTTGTCCCTCTAAGTAAACCATTTTTTTCTGTTTCTGAAAATACACTTATTTTATGTACTCAGCGGAAATGCAACAGAGGACACTTTATGCATATTGGAGAGTCATAAACCTTCCTGCAGAAGTGACTAGAGGATTCTTAAAACATGCTCAAGCAGGTGTTTTTCCAGGTGAACTTTAGTTTGTGTCGCAGTCATATTAAAACAACTTTTATAATTGAAGCCCCCAGGACTTAACAAGCCTCTCAAAGGTAATTGATATTAATTAACTTCAAAATTAACGGAGCGCTCAACTCACCCATGCGCGATTATTTAATATGCTTGATGGGAAATTAATGTGGTAAATATTAATCATATTCCGAAAATAGATCCATTTTGATCCTGTATGAAAAGTACATTATTGGAGAAATTAAAAGTAACACTTTTGAATTGTGACATGAGTACACTGTTTGTAACTACAGTGATATTTAATAAATTAGAGAATATGTGTTCTGGTGAGGTTTGTTTCTTAGATTAAACGTACCTTTTGAAAGTAGCAACTTTAAGCATGCCTTTATTCATTAAAGCAACATTTATGTGGATAATTTTACTGGTTTCATTAGCTGTAAGTGAAAAATCACCACAGTTAGCAGAAATAAAGGCTTAAAATGTTCAGTCTGTGTGTAATTATTCTATATGGGTTTCACTAAGTGAACTGAAGTAACTCAACTTTTCACTAATATTTTAAGTTATTGAATATGACTGCATAATGACAAACTTAAGGTCACTTATACACCAATCAGTCTTAGAACTGATTAACAATCAAGATCATAATTTTACCTCTTGGAAGAATATTCTTCTGAAAGAAGAGTCATCATGAGGGACGGATCAGCCAATCAAAAGCAGACTTAGGATATCATGAGATAAAACGCTTCAAAACGAATTGAATATGGTTATTTAAAAACTATGACATCCTAAGGTTTTAGAAACTGTTTTACAGGGATAGAAATCTTAACTTCTTCTACTCATTATTGTGGCATTTTGTGAAAATAAATAATTGTGATAAACATTTTCAAAGATCTAGTTTCTGCTGTACATTGAACACGAGTCAGATCGTGAGTCTGCGAAAAGCTACATTTTATGGTCTTTTTACCAATAGGTTCTGTAACTGACCAAGATGTCCACAAAAAACACTGACGTAGGGTGTTTTAACTTTTTCACAAGTGTCATTAAAAATTCCCAACCCATTTTACTGAAATTATATTGTCATCTTCAAAATTAAATCAAAGTTTATACATAAGAACCCCTGCAGAGCCAGAGGTAAACATTAAAATGCTGATATAGAGTCAACATTGGTTTTAGCCTACAGTGATTGCGCTCTAATTACTGCTTCACAATTTGTTGTACAGAGTTTAGCATTATGAGTGCATAGGTGTGTTTATGTGACCACAAACCATTAGAAGGATTAACCTCATAAATTGTGGCAAAAGTAGTTTTTTTTTCCCAGCATGCACTTAATAACATATGTCCGAAGCAGCTTACAGTACGTTTTGAAGAAGAGGCTGACGTGGCTGTGCATTAGTGCCAAAAGAATAAGCGATTTGCTTGAGAACCTTTTGTGCTCCCACATTAGGAATGTAGTTTCATCAACGCCCCTGCAGATGCACTGAGGCTGACACATGTTATCACAAGAGCAGTAATGTGCTGTGGATCATTTTAATGGAGCTGTTTCAGATCAGTCACTTCAGAGTAAACCATGGCAGTTTTAATATTTGCCCTGCCACATCTCTAACGTTTTATTAAAAGTTTCACTTTGTCTGGAGTTCACAGCATAAATTGAAATGTCACTAGCCACAATCATCAGAAAAACTCAGAGAAAATTCATTTTACTGCCACTTTTATGAAGAGTCCTGTGCATTTCACTTCTCTTATTTAGATTAGCAAGTGGGGAAGTAAGTTCAGAGAAGAAAACACAAAACCTTCCTACTATGATCTTTTCAAAACTTCACTATCAACTCTCTTGTTGGATTCACTCTACAGTCAACAGTGAAAAATAAAACTGCTTTTTTCCTGCTGACCAGCAAATTTTCATCTGAGCTATTTGCACTTTTAGGAAAAAGAATTTAGGTGGTTGTTGAGATTCATATATTGCTTTGTCTTTGTAGCTTGTCCTTTTATTGAGTGTAATATTTTTCAGTGCAGCCATATTCAAAAACACACATCCTGAGGAAGTGAGGGTACACAGGGTTTCTAAATTCCCACCAAACTCAACAACAAAAGGACATTTTATCAGAACCTAAAATTTTATTTCAGCTTGTGAAAAACAGGCTGTGTTCCATTTAAATAAAAGGAAAAACTGTCACAATTCTGCAATCAGATATTTTTCAGCCCAGCAGGAAGCTGGAGAATGTTCCTTTCTTGATGTTTCATGGGTTGTTAGATGAATTTGTTTTATCTTCTTGGTAACATCAACGGGTTTTCATATCGGAGCAGGTGTGTTTATATCATCTGGGACGGAGTCATGAATATGAAAAATTAAAAGACAAAAAAATAAAGCAAACTTGAGAATCCACTTCCCCCAGGATAGACAAAATAAGTTGGAAGTGTTAGTATTTCTCTCTTTAGGAATGCAAACTGACATTTCTTGTCATCACTTCAGTCATTTCTGTACAGACACGAAGCAGCTGCTTGCAGAGGACGACACAGAACTCGTGAATAAATATATCAGACTGAGATGGATGTTAAAGGTGGTGGGAGTGCATTTCTATTAAGTGCTGTCAGGTCCATTTGAATTATCAGTACAATAAAGAGACCAGCAGAGCTGCCGTGGTGCGTATTTATAGATTCACTCTCAGTTTTACAACCACCTTAATCAGACCTGAGTGATGGAGGTACATTGATGGCCATATGCTTTAAAAATGATCACTCACAAATGTGAGAAATTAAGGAAGTTGGTTCCAAAAGCTTAGAAGGGAAAAGCTTTTCCCTTGCTACTGCTAATTAAAATATACCTCAAGGTACAGCTTAATGAAATGGTTTGCACTGTGAAAGTTGTCAAATAAAGTTTGGCCCTGGAAAAGCCTTTCAGCTGAGCACAAAAATGCTTTGATCCTAAAAGCACTGCAAATGTGGGACTCATTAATATAGTTTGTTTGCTTCTGCTCAGCATGATCTCTGGGAAAGTAAATCAGTAGTTAAAGAGTGGTTACCGGTTTGCTTGAAACACTAAAGGGTGGGGGAACATGGAGTTTTGCAAGAGCAAATTTGTGGAACTCTTGCTCAAGTTCGGGCGAAAAAGTCACCCTGCTGCTTTTGAACATTTCCCTGCAGGGTTGTCTGGCGGAAACTTAATTTGTGCCCTTATTCCTGTCATATATAAGCCCTCCAACTGTGCTGTATATGAATCTTATAAATCAGGAAAGCTTTCATTCATGGAAAGACAAATTAGGGAGCAGGTATTGTGAAATGTACTAGATGAGTTTCTCATAACCCCCGGTTGTTCAAGCTGATCAGCTACTTAACCCAAAGTCAGGCAACGAGCTGGGCGAGAAAAGGTTGCTGCACACAGAGGTCAAAAGTATGGTATTTCAAATTAACTGACTTAATTTGACTTTCATTGTGCTCTCTTGTTTCTATCCTCTGAGTCGTTTTGTTAAGAAAATAGCAAGCATGGATGCTGCCTTTTAATCAGCGGGAGACTGGCAGATTCATCACCGAACACAAAGGATATGTTAGTAGAATTAAATGACAGCATAAGATTAATCAAGACTAGCAAGACAGTTAAGTTTTGCTGTGAAGTTACTTTTAACATTTGTGATTTTGAAGTGTGTTTAGTGCCACCACAAAGTCAGAAGCAAAACATGCAGAGTTTAGAACTACAGGTGGGATTTTAATCTAGATGGGTGATATTGAGTTTTCTCCTTTCTTTGTTAGAGGACACAAAATTAATCACACTAATGCTCCCCTGGAATGCTTAAAAGCCTCTGAAAGGACTTTTATTATGCTTGAGGATTTCTTCTGTGTTGGCTTTATACAAAATTTTAAGAGAATTTATGTTCAGTATTTGTAAAAATGACTAATTCCACCTTCACTAATTACAAATGTATCAAGGATATGAGTGTTAATGATGCCAGGAGACATAATCTGGAACAACTCAGCCTTTGTATGGCATCCCAAGGAAAACTCATTAAGTTTCAGATGACTAATCAGAAAGGCACCTTTCGCACTTTATTAAAACCGCCCAGCAATCTCCAAGATCTCCAAGGCCATTTGCTGGATTGTGTAAAATTGAACATTACAGGGAAAGCAATCATCAGCACATGCATTTTTGTTGCAGATTTTCTTGGCCAACCTACCAAAACACTGACCTCTATTTGCACAGAGATGATTTTCTTATTTCTCAATGGATGCAAGGATTCAGCACCCCTACAATCAGTTTCAACTTTATTGAAGGATGACACACAGTCAGACTCTTCATTGCTATATCAGCAGAGTGACTAAACTGAACACAGGGAAACATTTACATAGGCAGAATGTAGCTCCAAATCAAAAACAATTTTTTGGTGCAGCATATTTAAAATATTCTAAAGAAACTGCAGCTTGGGAAGCTGAAATAAGCCATTGGCTGGTATTTACAAAGCAGTCAATCTTAAAGCCCCATTCATTTTTCCTGGTTGTACATCCAAGGGCGGAGATAAGGAAGATGGTTCATGTTAGCATCTGTGGTGCAGAACTACTAAAAAAGGCAAATATCAGTGTCCTTAGAAGGGGTTTCAAATGTTCTCATATTTCAGCTCTTCACCGGCAGCTGTGGTTCCTAACGTCCTTGGGAGGTGGAACCCAAAATTTGTTGTTAGTTATGACTTCCACTTCACCATGGAGTCTCCCACTTGCCTTTTGCCAAACTCTAATTGAAGCTTACTGTGACTTTTTCTTCAACAGTCTCTTCTTTGTTGGCACGCTCCCACAAAGCTTTGACTGGGGTAACAGTTGCTGTTTGCAGAGTCTCTCCCATCTTGGCTCCTGAAGCTTGTAAATCCTTCAGCAAGCTTCAGCAGCTGAGTCTGAGACTGTTGTGTCTTTAAAAAAAGAGTCAAAGGGCAAAGTTCTTGATCTACGGGTTCATTCAAGTCCAAACCTCACTTGCGGTCAAGAGATGGTCCTGACTGACTAACATGTCTCCTAGTACAAGGAGCTAAAATGATCTTCTCTGTTAGCTGGGACACGTTTGGGGTGGAGCTACTGCTCAAAATAACGATCCGTCGAAGTGCCTTGGTTTGCCTCCTGGTCATTTTTTTTCTTTGAAGGATTTTCATGAACCTCCCACTGAGAAAAGACTACAGAGCAGATCACCAACTGGAGATACTGTAGGAATATTTAGTTTTATCCCAGGAGACGGAGGAAGCTAATATGACCAATCCATGACCCAAACCTTTTTATCATTCATCCCTCAATCCCTCCATGCGATGGAGAAAATAATCTGCATTCAGCAGTGGTTATGTTTATTTTTTTTCTCCAGCTTCCCATCATGCATAGAAATATAAATTTTCTTCCCAGAAGTAAATATTCTAATTGAAATTCTTTGAAAGACCTTGTTTTTGGTAGACAATGCACCTGTGTCCTACAGAGCTCAAACATTTTAACCCGTCAGGGCCAAAAGGCAACTTACTGGCAGAACTTTCTTATACCGGGAGGAGAGGAAGGAGAAGAGAGAGATCACTCAACTGGGAATTACTCTTTGAAGTGACAACAAAAGGATGAAGCAGAAGCTTCACAGGAACCCCCTACTGCAGCGCCATACACATCTTCATTTATTTTTCTATTCACAGAGAGAATAAGTGAAATCTTCATTTTTCAGCTTAATTATTTTTTTCTAATTATCTAATAAATCACTTTGCCTCTAACTTGAAAATCCTGATTAGGTAAAGATGGTTATCACGGACAATTGGAATATGGTAATTTATGTGTCAAAAACAAATGGATAAATTATATTTTCCATTCCGCATAAAAGAAAACAACTGCCAGGCATGACTCAAGGTTGTAACAAGACAATTTTGATGTAGCCTGACATGTTTGGAGTAATTTTCTGCCCAGCGTTGCTTTCTAAAAGCCCAGCTGCTCCAACAATGACATCCAGACATGGATTCAACGCTTCGGCTGCATCTGTTGCTGAGCAATAAGGCTTTTGGCTCCAATAGCGCTGACTCTTTTCTGAAGTGGAGCTGTAAATGACCAGAGAGTGCCTCTGGGGGAATAATGATAGGATGCTGAAAATAAAGGCTTAATGCATCTGAGAATCTGAATGCACCTTCAGGAAATAAAAATATTGAAGTGGGTGTCATCAAAACCTGAAATTCACCCACGAACTGAGGGGAAGAAAGCAAGGCAGGGTTCAAAGCCGGTGATGTGACATGTTTCCATTATAATCTCAGAGAGTTAATTTAGTTGACAAATAAGTGTTGCATCCTTGTAAATTGATGCTTTAAAATCTTAGTCATAAAATGCAAACAACATACATAAAATATGTATATATAAGTTGTGTGACAAAGAGAAAAGAGGACAAGTAGAGCTGCAAAGACAAGGGGGAAAGATGAGTGGGATTGCATAGGAAGAGGATGAGGGCTTATTTGTTTATTAAGAGCCCCATCAGCTGCAATACAACTACAGGTATTCTTATTGGGTCCAACAAATTATATTTACAATAAATAAATAAATACAAATATTTTAAAGGGAGAGTGTGACTAATACATTATTTAAAAAGGTAGAAGAAAGCCTATTGAGATCACAAGGATTCAAAACTTTAATAACATTTGCGATATGTACCTGGTGTGCGGGATAAAACAGGATTTACAAAAAAACACAACAAATGTCAATGTTAGTTTTAGTTTAGACAACAACAGAAGTTTCACTGAACAAAAATGAACAAAGAGCTATAAACATAAAATTTGAGGCCAGCAAGAACAGATAGAGCAAAATAAAAAAGATTTGCTAGTAGTGGTGAAAAATTGGCGGTTTTACAGGACAGTCTACAAACTTGTTTTTGTTTTGTAAAAATCTAAAATTTTTCAGCAATCAAAGGCAAACATAAGTACAATAGTTAGCAAATAGTGCTGGAAGTATGGACCCTTACAGTTTTAATATTCACCTGGTGTGAATTACTACCCAGCACTCATGCTTATTAAAAGAAAGAACAACATTATTCTTCAAACCTCCTTAGTGTTTCTTTCTAATCCTTATCCTGGGAGCCCCCTGCTTTGCCAGTGTGAGCTGTCTCTCAGCTTCACCCCCTTCAACTGCTAGGCTCGTCTCATTAGCTTGTCATCAAGCTCACAGAGACCAGATAATGACTCATGCATTTGAAGCAGGTGTGTTGAAGGAGGATAACATATAAAAACAAAAAAAAAAACGAGCGAGACGGAGTTTCTCACAGCAGGATTTGGAAATGCTGCTTCTGAAGAATTGCAGATGTGATAATTATCTGCGAGGTCAAAACCATCTGCAATCGATTTTGCATGTAATTTGCAGCAAATGAACACAAGATCAACCATTATTTACACAAAAATGTTAATTGTAGGCATTTTAGCGAAGTCAAGATACACACCTCGGCAGGTGTTTTCATTTATTTTCCAGCAATTCTTTGGGATAAATCATTTTTAATTGTTTATCCATCCTTTTTACTGAATCTCAACTCAGCATTTTAGTCAATATCCACAGAGAAAATATCCAACCAGCAGGTGTACCAAATAGTCCTTTGGTGGCTCAGCTTACATAACTTTCTTCTTCCATTTCATATCCCCTCTTGTGAACTGTTGTGCTTTTACCTTTTTCCACCATAATTAAGATAATATGGTATTGGTTTATTCATTTGGAACCCTAATGCATTTTGCTTTGTTTCTGAACAGTAAGAAAAGTCAGACTTTTAGTGACTGAATGTGGTTAATCCATCTCACTGAATAAGGCACAAATCCCATTACTCAAAGCAGCCTCACAATGATCTAATTAATCTGTTTGCAAAGGAGCCGACCAACTCAGAGCTGAGGCAGGAATTTAGCTGCTGCCTGTCTTTTTGTTTCTACAAAGTGAAACTAAACAGAAAATGATCTTCAAGATATGCAAATTTATCTAATCCCTTCATTAAAGTAGAAGTAAACTGCCATTGCATAATAATGAGCCTTTTTAGATAAAGTACACATAATATATCGTCAAAGGTTTGCTTTCCAACCTTCACACACATTAACTAGAATGGCATCCTGTTATCAATAGGGTTTAATATGATGCGATCTCTATTATCGCATCATCTCTATTATTGATCTCCATTATTGAGAAAACACCAAAGATTTTATTTTACTTTTTAATAAATAGGTGTTTTTTTTTTAAAATATTGCACTTTATACATAGCTCATACACCCATGTCATGTGACAATATTCCAGTATTTGAAAATGATAAGGTTATAGGTTATAGTCAATTTTCAATTTCCATCCTTTAGGCTTTATTGGCTTGAGAATGAGTTAAGCCTACAATACATGAAGATGTTTAAAACTACCTATTGATGTACTGTTATTTCCATTAGGAAAATAATTTTTCCTTAGTGGATAGGGCACCAAAACTGACCCACATACTTGTAAAATCCAACCCTACCCTTCATATTGGAGGAGCTTTTCTAATTGCTTCAACTTTGTGAAGCAACCCAACCTTTCACAAGTGTTTGTAGAAGTAATCTCCATGCTTAGATTATTGATTTTTATACACATGTGACCATAAACATTTGGAAATCTGAGTTAGAGTGTATGCAAAAAGACTGAAAAGGTTGTATTGAGCATCTAACATTTTTCAGACAGATGGTACTGTACTAAAATGTGTTACTCCATTCACATTTTCACTCAGAATTCAAACTTTATTTGGAGAAGGTAGAGTGAAGTGAAAAGCTATAAAATGCATGAAACATCATTTCAGAAATATCTCAGGAGTATCAAAATGCTTGAGGGAGAAAAAAGATGTCAGCTTCATTCACCAGGTCCAGAGGCTTGGTACACTGAGAGGGAAGATGTAAGAGTCAAATTACAAGTAAAGTAAATGACTAAGTAAATATAACAGACATATAGATCACAAAGTGGTTGGCAAAGGCTAACCAATTAAAACAAACAATAAAAACATTAAGCAAAAAGACTGTATGGATAAAAATAGTTTTTTCTTAAGAGTTTGTGGAGTCTGTGCAGCACAGGGACAGTGGGAGGGCGCTCCAAAGCCTCAGAGCCACCAAACAAAAAGCACGTTCTCCACAGGTTTCAAAACGGGTTTGAGGTACAGCCAACAAAGCTTAACTCAAGACCTCAGAGTCCTAGACAAAGCTAGAGGATCCAAAAGGTCCAGAATGTACTCAGGAAGCTGGATTACCTTAAAAGTTAAAACCAAGATTTAAAAATTAATCCTCAAGAGCACAGGAAGTCAATGCAGGGAGGCAAGAACAGGAGTAATGTGTGCTCTTCTTGCCTGTTCTGTTAGTTTTCATCAACAGCCTCGCTGTAACATTTTGCAAGTCAGGCAAATATATACGTAAATTCAAACATATAAAAAGACTATTACAATAGTCAAAGAGGGAGGAAATTAAAGCATGGATAACAAATTGTCTCAATTTAGCAATATTCCTTAAATGATTAAAAACAGTTATGAGAAGAAAAAAACTCATCCATGTGATTCCCTTATTTGAACCAAAGACATTTTATGATTTGGGGTTACAGTGCCAACTAATGTGACATTATTGATCTTAAAGCAACAGCTGGTAAATATTAAAGCAAACTGAACAGTTCTGCTGACATTTCACAGATCAACACTTATATGGTGGAGGAAAATGAGTGCTAGATGCAGAATGACACATAATTATTCCTAGAATATCTCAAAAAGCTGCTCTGAAAACTTCTGCTGTCAGATAATTCCAACAGATTTGAGTTTGGCTCGTGGATAGAACGGGTTTGATTCAATGACAGGTGAAGTGTTCCATCCATTGTTTCACTACACACCATTTTAATGAAACAATGCTGCTGTTTTAGAGGGGTTATTTAAAATGTGAGCTTTTACTTCACCCTCTTTATGTAATTATCGATTATTTAAAAAATACTTAACTGAAATGGCCAAAGGTTCATTTAACTTACAACTTTTTAAATTATCATCAAAAAGATTTAGGAATGCAAAGATTATGAATATCTAAATTAGGATTTGACCAAAATATTAAAAATAAAAAAAGCTTGTTTCAGTCTGATGAACCCAACAGAACCACATCATCTACAAAAAGGAGAGACCCGATCCTGATGCCACCAAAACGTATATAAAAGATAAATATGGCAGGAGATTAAATCATTCCATAGGACCATTTTTTCTCTGAAATCCCACTAATTTGCTTTAAATCTCAATCTTAACACAGTTGACTTTAGCCCTCTGCTTCCAAACTGATATTTTGGTGATAATGATGGCGCTCAAAAGAAAAAATGAAAGCCACTTTTCAACTGATTGAATTGGTAAAATTCTGAACTAAATTTTCTAAGACCATTAAAACCTAAAAGTGAAAGATACTTTTTAGCTTGTACCCTTTTCTGAAATCAAGTGAAGAAATTATTTTACCAATTTAATCAGCTTGAAGCTGGAGTGCAATCTTTCCCCAGCACCATAGTTTGGCACCATTATTTCAGTTTGGAGACAGAGTGCTGAAGTAAACTGTTAGGACTGAGATTTAAAGTAAATCTCTGGGATTTCTGAGGGGAAAAAAAGTGCCAGATGGGCAGAGTTACTTGCCTGTTGAGGTTTGCTCAAGTTCTGTGTTGTCCAGAACTGCAGTCTGTCTTCTGTGAGCAGCTTGTGTGTCTATGCTCTAATTTCTACAAAATAAAAATAACAGTAGCTTTTTTTTTTTAACATGGCAGTCCTTATGTTGCTATATTAATATCCTCTGATGTCTTATCCTTGTCATTTCAGATATATTTCAGCTGAGTGGAGGCCTTGGATGTTTCTCTGATTTGTCATCATGGTGTTCACAGATCCACCAACAGGCAGCATGACACACTTACTCCTATTCTTAACTATGACGAAGAAACCCAAACAGCACATCCCACACAGTCGTACATATAATCATTCGGAGGGCAGAGGTGGCCTCCTGACAGCAAGACATTACTCTTACTAATAAGCCTTGTCAAAGCAGAACATGCTGCACATCCATCAGCCAATAACAAAACTCTCCGTTTCCAACATCTCAACAAGGAGGACGAAGGCAGTTAATCATCACGCCAAGGCAAAATTAAATGGGCTTTCAATGAGGGATGTTTCTCACAGTTACTGCTGAGAAGCATGGTGATTTCCAGGTCAAAAGGTGAGCACTACAAAAAGAAAAATCTGTTATGTCCTAAAACTGTGAAGGCTGTTTACAAACACTTTGACATGATTTGCCTTTCTGTGATCCAGTTATAAATTACCTGTCCTTCAAGGTAATGTAAAATCAATAATTTGGAGATCATGCTGTTCCTGAAGTGGGAATATAAATCCTGCAATTTCTCATAAGATGTCAAAAGAGGCCCACTAAAATCAAACTCAAGACTTTTCTTACTGCCAGTAAACCACTCTGCCCCCTCTCTGCATTGATGCTAGTGTTACGAATAACCTACACAATGGACAACACAAGCAATATCAGAAGAAACAGCCCAAAAAATACGGCAGACTCAGTTAATTGAAAAATTGGGTAATTTACCCTAAAACCTGAGAAAATCCAAAAACAACTGGCATCAATGAACAAAGTGTCTGCCAGGGAACAAAATGATCTAAATGCAAGGCAGGAGTTCTCATTAACAAATCAGAACAAGGAGAGCAGACAGAGCAGATGGCAAGAGTAAGTGAAAGAGGATGGGAAATTATCCAAAGAAACAAAGTAAAAAGTTAAGTCCAACTAAAGAACCCGTGGACCATGAATGGACTACTGGTTTCCAGTAAAACATGTATTTCAGACCACATAAAGGTTTCCTAAAATAAATCCTAACTGTATTTCTGCAGCAGTGAACAAATACAATACATCACCTACACTCACCATTTATTGCTCAAAAGCTGTCAAAACGTTCTCAGACATGGCTTAGTTTTCCTTATTACAGATTATCTTGTGTTGTGATTTCAGTCTTACTTGTTTTGCTCCAGAAATGTTAAACAGTGAAACTGTCTCCGACTCTATGAAAACCAAACCCACTATAATGCCTGAGCTTTCAAGATGGAGAAACAAAAACATAGTTTTGTTTAATTATTTTTATTTATCATAATGACTTCACCATACATATCACAATCCTAAATTGTTGGGGACATAAAAGCATAAACCATTGTGTATAATTTTTCTATTGAATGAAGGTGGTGTCAGTCATTCTTTGTCATCTCCAATAAATGATTTCATACACAAAGCATGCTGGGGACACTTTTCCATTTCAGCACTTCCATCCCCAGACTCTGACACTCCCAAGTGTCATACATGTGACTCGGCTTGACAAATGTTCCTGGAGTGCTCACAGCAGATATTTAAAAATGTATTAAGTTGCAAACAACATTTTTCAGAGACCCTTCAGATGGGAATTGATGTGGGTTACATTTTGCCAGAAAACAATAACTGTACGCATTTCTCATCCAAGATGTAGACAGAATAAGACAAAGGGGCAACCAATATTATCTCCTCAGAAGAAAACATCAAAAATAATGCAAATATCCTTCTTGCTCAAACATCGTTGAGTGACTGGATCTATACATGTATTCATTTAAATGCAGAAACTCCTGATTTTTGCATCCCTAGATGTTGATTTGAAACATTGAATGATTGCTTCTTGAGTCTTCCTCACATACCTTTGTTCAGGCTATGAATAATTTATGAGTATCTGTGCTTTTATTCACCATCAGCCAGATTCATGTTGCTTAAGACCTTTTGGAGTCTGAAGCTCTTGTCACTGCTCTTTACTCTAATGGAGTTGACAACCTCCAAGTGCCATCCTAATAATAGTTATCAGCCTGACAGGTGGCCAGCTAATAGGAGCTCCATTCCTTGTATGGCTGACCCTACATGTTTTAACCTACATGGCAGAGGCAATTACAATCATGTCAAAATTTTATCTAGGACATTTAAAAAGCACTTATCAGCCACAAACACTGAGACATGACTCTTTAAGTAAGCATGCTAATGTGTCAGTGAGCTGTCTTCGGACTAACAGCTCACACAACTGATCTTTATTGGGTAAACACAACAAATAAATGTACTATGCCGTATAATGGCACCATTTTCAAAATGCAAAATATGAAAGTTTTGGTAGTGAAAAAATTTGAAAACATGAGCAATGGGCAAGCTTTGGTGGTCAATAAATGCCAAACATATTTCTGTACATAATATGTGTGTCAATTTATATTTTTACCACTATTCTCATTGTTTGAACCCCTTGGTAAAGATGAAGTGAAAGGACTAAATGGGTAATTATTCTAAATATCAATAGCATAATCTGTAAATGAAGATTTTTAGGAGAAAAAAAAAAAAACTTTAATCTTGGTTCACTTGAAAAAGTCCATACTTTTTAGAATTAGTCTTCAACTTAAACATTAAGAAAGTTAATTCTGGGCTTGAAAGTGAGACATTACTTTTTTGTCACTTTGTAACTTCCTGTGTTCCTATAAATATAACTTAATCCCCAGGCTCCCATTTCTCTCAAATACACTTCAAAACAGGAAAAACAAAGGAACATGTAAGACCTTTATAGATTTATTTTCATATACGGAACTCAAGTCAGTGCAACAACTGGAAAACAACAGGAAGTGTGCCAGCCAAGGCTTAAGGAGAAGCCAGGCTTATTACCTCACTATGTACACAAAGGAGGATGTTAAGGGAGGTAAAAAAAAAAAAAAAAAGGGAGATAAAGTTCATTGCAGCAACATTTCCATTATGATCAGGGTGTAAAGAAATAGATTAATTTATTTTACATGCCTATGCCAGGTGTGCTGATTAGTGTTGAGGTCGCTGTAAGCAGACATATTTAATATAAGACAAGTTCATAAAACAGGAACCTGCGAAGCCACATGAGGAATAAATCTTGTGTGTGGTGTCAAAACTTCAGCCACCCGAGGATTTCACCCAGGGACTCAAATGGCTTGATGACTTCAAATGGACAAAAGCCTGCGGGTGAATTGTTCAAAAGGACTGGCAGTCCTTTCAAAAATGGCTGAGGGAGTTTGGAGGTTTTACAAACAGTGAAATGAGAAGAGCTCAGTACGTTCTGGCACTACATAAACCAGGGTAATATCAAACCTCCATTATCAGCCTTCAGACATGGCTGCTGTGGTTTTTGGTCTATCAACCAAATGAAAATTTAAATATACCTGAATAATATCCAGTAATAAGGCTGGAAAAAATCCTGGAAAATAATGAACTGCAAGATTTTCGTCACAGCTGTAAAAATATTGTTTCTCCTCTACTCATAAGTGCTACAAAATCTGTAATTTCCCTCTAAGTGATTACATCAATCAGCAGCAGTGAGCTACAAACGTTCACACTGTTTTAGCAATCTCTGTTGAGCTTTAAAGAGGCACCTTCCAGTGCTCACTTCTATGGTTCTGTAGAAACGGTCTGATACACCTGATTGTAAGTATTAGCAGGTTTCATATCATCAAGAGGTTCTTTACACATAAATAAAAATCTGCCATACCCTTCTCAAAGCCATTCTCAGCTCCACACAACCCATAAATGCAGTCCGTCTCCCGAGAGACTAATATAAGGCACCTTGTAAAAATATTCACACCCTTTAAGTTTTTAAAGTGTGGCCATGTTAGATGGAAGCATTTAAAGCAAAGCATTAAATTGAGGAGCTGTATCTTGTTAAAATATGTTCCTCTGACAGATTGTAACTTCTTAAAAAGGCATAGAGGATCTCTGACTCTGCATATTTCCAATCTGTTTCTTTTAGTTGATTCTCAAACAGGTGTTGCCCCTTTATCGATACGGCCTCTCACTGTTGTCAGATGTAATGAGTTTTATGTTGTCATTGCAATATCAATTGTGTTGTTTTTCAAATTCCAGTGTTTTTTATGCGGTAGACCTACAAAAAGTCTGCATAATTGTGGAGAAGATAGAAAAATAATATACGTTTTGTAGCAGTATTTGTGTACAGTATAAGGCTGATGTGTTTTCAGCTCACTACTTTTCAGAACCACTTTTCACTGCAAATCGATCTACAACTCATTCAAGGGACCAGCCTTGCACATTCAGAAATAGATTGAATGAAGAGCATCTTTGAACACCAATGCACTACAATTTTTTTAAATTGGATATATTTGCAAACATTTTTTTAGGTAATTCAAGCACACATATTTCTATCTAAATCACTCCATCGGTGCACTGGCTGTATGTTTGAAGTTGGTTCTCTGTCCAGTGTTTACATCTCCAATTACTTTTAGAAATGTCTCCATGCTTTTCTTGTCTGCATAAAACTGGTGAAACTGTGACAATGTTGTACTCTGTACTTCACTTTTTGGATGATGGACTTAATGGTGCTTTAGGAAATGTTCAAAGCTTGGTGTTACAACCCATACTGTAGAATGGAAGTCAGGAAGGGATGGGGCATAAACACAAAATATACTAAATAAATCCAGCAACCAACAACCTTAAAACTACTGGAGAAAACCTTGCTCAGCGTAAAAGGGATTTATTTTTATAAGTTCAGGGTTTCACGCAGGACTTTACAGAAAGGAAGCAATAAACTTCAGAAACTCCGAGGCCAAAACCTCAAAGACCTCCATCTGACTGAAAATAAAAACTCTTCTTATCGAAGCAGATGTATAAAACGTAAGCTTTCTGGCTGGCAACAAAATAGAAGTTGGAAGAAGATGAAGAACCATTACCAAACAAGATATATTAAATAAAACAGTTCACCAGAACAAAAAGATTTAACCAAAGCATTATTGTCAATGTTTTACAGTCAGTCAAGCCACACATGTTCAATGGGAAAGGGTGCAGCCCTGGATGGCTGACGCTTTACTTCAGTCTACTCACGAGGAGGAAGTGACTTCAGCTATGCATCAGGGTGAAAAGAATTAAGGGAAAAGAAAAAAGTTCAAAAGGTCAATTAACATTTTAGATGTTCTATAATCAAATCCTGCTTTTATGTCCTCATTATCCCCAACTTGTCCTGTTTTACTTGGTTTTCATGCTGCTATTTGTTCCTTTAAGAAATCTCAGCAACCTTCATAAAACAGCTGTATCTATATTTAGATTACATTAAGCACAGGTGGACTTCATTACCTGGTTAGGATGTTTGTACTGGATTCTGTTAAGGCGCAGGTAAAGAAGATTTGAAGATTGTTAGAATTTACTGAGACTTTTTTCCTTTTAGTATTGCACACTACATTGATATGTTCTGTTTTTACATGACAATACACAACAATAGTCCCAAACAGTTAACACCATTTAAGCACAAATAAAAAGCCCCTCACAGAGGTTTAATACAAAAAAAAAATCTGCAAGAATACAGATTAGCAGTACCTATAGGGCTTTTACAACATGTATCCTCCACTGTAAAACATTAACCGCCCCCATGCTAGCAGCTGAAGTGTCAAGCTTTGTTTGTTGTAGCTGTTTTTTTTATTTTTTATTATTATCATCAACTAATCAGGTTCAGCTCCTCCACTGGTTGGCACGTACAGCAAATGGAAGTAAAGGTGTTGCTTTTCTTCATCACTTTCTATGTCTCTGATAACATTGTATTTATGGTTGCACTGCACACAAGTACAAACCTCTTCCAATAAACATGTTTGTGCTCCTGACTGATATTTGTTGGTTTGGGTTGTTCAAAATCAATTAGGTTGTTAAAGATTGTGAATAGATTCTGTTTAATTAGTACTGGTGAAGCTATGACTAAAAGAGTCCACATAAAGAAAATTAGATTATATTTGATGGGTAAAGAGAAGATCCGAAAAATGAAGTCACAAAGAATTAGACTGTGATTTATTTTTTATTTTTTTACCATCAAAATTAAACTAACCTGCTAATTAGTGACATGGCTTAAAAGTCACACTTTGTTTTGAATTGAAACAAAATTATTATTTTATAGAAACAGTGGACTGTTTTGTGATAAGATATAGTTTTAATGTCCATGTTGAACATTTATTTGCTTAACTTGACATATTGATTCAAGCTTAGCGTTTTCAGAACAGAGTGCTTTTCTATCCAACATTCTTTTTCACATCTTACATTTAAGCAATAAGTCAGTAATTATTTAATATTGATTTAGAAAAGAACTAGTTCCACTGGCAGATTTTTTGACGTGTGGGAAAAATGTTTTGTTTTAAGTGAAAACAATCTGCTAATGGAACTAGTTCTTTTTAAATCAATATTAAGCTCAAACAAACTCCTATTTTTCTAGAACATTACTTGCAAGTTAGTTTTGTCTCATATCAAGTGTACTAAGATATTCCACTAGAAACTAGACAAAAAAAATACTTGATAACATTTTCTGGTTTTGCTGGTCTGTACTTTAAAGATTGGAGCAAGATCTTCTTTTTCTAGCATATGCAGCCTTATGCTCACCATGTGACTTAGTTTGGACTCTCAGACTTTTCTTCGTAAGCTAGAAAAAAAATCTGTGCACATCAAGTCTTACTCCAGTATTTCTTTAAATGTTAAAATTAGCGCTTAGTATAATTGTTTTGCAGATGCAGTCTTCCATCCATAATTTTGAAGGTGTTTTGGGTAGGAGTCAATGTATTACAGGTCTGGATGGTGCAGAGCTTATTTTGCATGGGAATAGTAAGAACAGTATAAATAAAGACCAACATTTTTCTTCTCGCACTCATCCGCCTCAGGCTGAGAAAGAGCCTTTCTTTGTGGTTCACGCTGTTTAACATCTTTTGCAGACACACCACAGAGCAGCTGAGGCCAGATATGTTGCACAAGAGTGATGATATAATATGAAACATCAAAGTAATATTCAAGTTGAAGCTCCTTTATCAGCTTCGCCACAGTAAAACTGAATTCTTCTATTATTCAGAAAAGTAGAAAAATCATCATGTGTATTCTATGATTATTAAGTTCAATTAATTTACCAACTGGATGCAGTAAACCTTTCAGTTGTGACCTTTGTACAATTATAATACTTGCTATAATTATTTAATCAGTTTGTTTTGTGTCATGTTTTAATTGGCCCTGGGTCAAATCTGCCCCTCCGCTAAACAAATCCAACATGTGCTCTTCCATTTCAAACCCTTGTGCTGAAACCATTTTGCTTCCTTGTGTTTGCTCCTGGAAATAAACTCAAAAATAAATTGTCTTGCTATGAGGAATGTAGCATTTGTAGCCCCTGTGCAGGATTCATCTGAGCGCAGTGACTCTTGATGCAGTAACTTCAGCCTCAGTTCACTTTCTTTGAAGCTTCCTCAAGTTTTCATTGGATTTTACTTGATAATACTCTTAAGGCTGCAGTTTTGCTCACTGCTGTTACACGTCCTCCTGCCACACTGTTCTATATGTAAAAGTGCACTTTTCTTTATGCACTGTTGGCACACATTTTTTTGTTTTCTTCTCTTTGCTGCACTGTTTCAGGTCTTTGAATCGAGTTGTAGACGAATCATGGCTGCAACATAAAACAGGAAAGCTCAATTAAAATTAAAAATCTGAATAATTCAAAACCCGCCTGATTTGCTCACTGCTGGTTTGATTGGAAATGGATTCAGCAGGGAATTATTCAAATGTTTCTGATTATATCCAGCTGATCTTGACAAAGAATAAGCAATCTTTAGATGGTTTTAATTTAGTGCACCTTTTTCCTAAAAATGTCTTTTTGCTTTTGTGACCAGAAAGTAAAAAATCAAACCTTCTCTTTTCTATTCTGACTAAACCATGTAACCTTTCAGCACTGGTATTTTTAACTTATAAGTTATGATTACTTCTGTGAATGAAACAACTAGAAACCATCCAAAATACCTACTGATTTTTATTTATTTTTTTTAAGGAAAAGCAATTTCTTCCAAGCACAAGCAGTGAAAATAGACCAAATCAATACTCTGTGTTCTGACTTTTCTTCTTCTCTGGTTTAATTACACCGTCTCCATCCTGTCATGCCTTGGGTGCACAGCAATATAGTCAGCCTCTTTCAATTAAGGCAAGCCAGCTCATTTAGAACTGACTGAAGCTGAAACCCTCAGTGGTTTGCCCTTTATCTCCTATAGGAGCTTTAATTTTTAATGGCCAGAACTTTACCTTGTTCAAGGTAATACACTTTTTCTAGAGTTAAATTTGAAATGCTGTCGCTTAATCACTTTTTAAATGCCTTGATAGTTTTAAGACAATTAAAGATGGGAAAATAGGGAAGATTTATTATATCTAGATAAATAAGCTGCTAAGCATCCCTGTACCAATCGATCTCTCTGTTGTGTTGCTTCGTGGTTTGTGGAGGTCTATAGCAGTCAACATCTTGTACTGGTTCAATAGTACAAGATGTTGGACCTTCACCTGGTGCTTCTGTAAGAATAAAACAGCTTCTCTGACCCAAAGTAAGACACTCTTTAGAGGCCTGTTTCTGCTAGCTCTGGTGTTGAGAACTAATGAATCAAAACTGGGATAATCTTCCACCATTCAGTCTTTGGTTGAAGTTCCTTAGTAACCATTTTTGTCGTTCACCCTATTTGTGAATTTTCTCTGGATCATAACTTGAGATTATTCACAGATTTCTTGATTTTATAAGTAGAACATTTTGGAAATATTTAAAAGAAAATGTAGCTTTAGAAGCTGAAATACCTCGGCACAATGCCCCATAAGCATCTTTAGAGGGAGTCTCAGTTATTCATGTATCCAAGTTATTCACAGGTTGTTGTCTCCCCAGTTCATTGAGGTATCTTTGGAAGTTTCTTTTTCCATGAATAAGCTATTCTGAAATCATTCACCTATTTTTTTTTTTTCTTATTTTAACTAAAGGCATAATTGACCAAAAATAAAGCTTTAATCCTGAAAATCATGCAAGAAAAATGTCTTGATTATTCATTAGAGTTTTACAGAGGCTTTGCAATTCATCCTTCAAATTGATTTATTTATGCACATTAACATAATTCAACTTAGCTCACTCAATTGTATCTAAACTGATTTATACACCAAGTGGTTTAAAGAAACAAAGCAGAGTTAAGCTATTCTCACAAAAGCCTTTTACAGAATATTTAATAGTTCAACAAGTTCCAAATTCAAAGCAGTTTGGGCAAAATTATACTACTTCACTAGTGATAAAAAAAAAAAAAAGATACAAAAAAATTACATTACAATGGAGAAATCCTGACAGATGAAAGAACATTTCATCTCAGTGACAACTTAATTTCCAGTAAACTTCCTCTGCCATTTTTCCTGCCTTTGCTCTAATCATCTGCTTTTAACAATTCTTTCAGCCTTAAAGCACATCTCGTTTAGAGCAAAGATTAAACTAACCCTGTTTTTGTCCCGTGCCGCATGTCTGTTAATTTATATACACAACACTCTAACTTTAGCTTACCTTGCATGTAAATTGACTTAGAAGTTGCTAAATTATTTAAAACATATTTTAATGCGTTGATCCAACATGCAATATGCAGGTCTTCACTGCAGTAAAGGTGATGGTTGTCTGTTTTGAAATATGTGGTTTTTGCTACCTATATTATTACTTTCAGAGTTGGAATGTCAACAAGGGAGCAATTTTCTTTCTACTATGATGAAAACGGCTCCAGAAAAGAAAAGGCAGTTTGTAGTTTAGCCTCAGTGAAACACAACGGGCGTAGTTCTGAGCGTTGGTGCGCTCTCACAGGTTGAGTCTGCAGAACAAGATCGTTTTGGTGTGAATTGCATCTCCAAAAACTAAATGAGACATAACAAAAGAAACAAAACCTTTAAAGAAATCCTCCAGAACATCTGTCAGAACAATACAAATATATGAATATGTCTCCTTATTTACCACCGGTCTCTTTTTTCTCCCTTCTCATCACTAAACATTTTTTGACAGTGATATAACTGGCACATCACATTTGAAAAAAAAAAAAAAAGTGAAAATTGGCAAAAATATTTGCCAATTTTCAACAGGAGTCAAATATTTAAATAGTAACGCACCTACAAATGTAAAAGCTGGAAGCGTACCCACAACTTCCTAATCTCAAGGCTATCGTTCATGGAGACATACATTCATGTTTTAGTATGAAAAAGATCCAAGTGCAGAGGTGGATGGAAGTAAAGTGAGTTTTAAATGATGAAGGGAAAAAAATCTTACAAAGACCGTTGAGGAATAGAAGGACATTGGAGAAGAATCCAACAGGGAATGGCAAACAAGCTTAAATACCGTTGAGTGCTAACAAGATGCAGGTGGCTGATTACAAAACAGGTGCACAAAAAGAAGCTTTATTCTTAAGGAAAATATCTCAAACACATAAAAAGAATGAGTTTTATCTTATGATAAAGAAGCAATCTCCTTTGTATTAAGTACAAACTTTTGCTTTCTTGAGATAATCAAAAGTATTTCATTATTTAAGAAAATTACAACAGTGGTCGTAATCCAGACAAGCAAAAGCAAAACAATTGTTTCAAGTATCAAATTGAATCAAATCACTGCTGGCTTTATGCTACAAACCACACAAGGTTATGCATAATTTTAACTTAAAAAGAGCTTTTGTGGTAAAAGTGTTGCATTAGGATTCACTGTACATCTACAAGGAAAAAGATGACATGTCCACCACATTAGATGTACTCTGTTTATAACAGAAGGCTTTCAATGAGTCATTTCTGAATTAAGTGATCACTTCCTGACTAAAAAAACCCCCAAAACAATCATTTTAACAGCAGAATTTCAACAACTCTTGTTCTTCATTGTAGAACAAAGTTCCAATAGGACAAGGTTTTTTGCATTTTTGTTTTTTAACGTCTTGCTGTCAATGATAAGAAAGTCTGCTGCTTTTTTTCCCTCACCAAATTCACATACTAATCCTTCAAGTTTAGCTTCAAAGTAATGACACATTAACAATTCCATCTTTTCTTTCTTCCATTTAACCTCCAAACTCAAGTCACACATAATATCTCAAAGAATGTTGCATAAAATCAGCGTGGTTAATGAAACTTACAAAAAAAAGAATTCTTTTTTTAATCTTTTATCAAACCTAGAGGAATAAAATCCGAGAGCCGCGACGCTAATTTGCAGTCTGATGCCTCCCTGGATGTCTCAGTATTTTTAGCGCTCCTTCAGGTTTGACAGTCTTTGGATCCGATCTGCTCCGACAGCTTCCTCCGGTTTCCCAGGTGCGCAGGATAATTACAGATACACATGGCTCACTGGGTTTCAATCCACCTGCTTCTGGAAACTTCCTAAAAACAAAAGATTTTTAAAAAGCCACGTGGGAACAGAAAGGAGGAAAACTGCATTGCAATTATCCAGGAAATGCACTTTATTGAATCACAGCAAATGTTTTTAAGCCCTCACAGGTACCTAAACATTGGGCTAAAAAAGAAAGAACAAATACTAAATAGAATGCTAGAAGAATGTCTATCTTTGTCTAAATTAACAAAGTGATCCTATTAATATCTAATAATGCCGAACTTCTGATCCTCCAAGTTTTCATCAAAATAAAATATTTTACAGCGTTTCAATAGTATGTTGTTTTGTTTTTTCACATTTTACAGCATTCTCAAGTACTTATATTTAAAACACTTTAGAAAATGCCCTAATTAACATGGTAATCATCTAATCGAGGTTCCTCTTGAAACTTGGACACGTCCAAACATACTTTCATGTGCGATTTGTGGTTGGTCCTTTAGGTAACTAATAAAAATATACTTTTTACATATTTGTTAAAACTGTCTATGTCCTGACAGTATAATACAAGACCGATAATCTGGGAAAAAAAAAAATAAAATAAAAAAAAAAAAAATCAAGCTTCTCCCTGTGATCCTTCTGCCATCTGCAGAAATGCATTGCTCATGGTTAGAAACAACCAATCTGAGACAGGAGGAGGGCCTTAGCGCTGTCAATCATGCTTGTGTATGCACTGCACACAACCTCCCTCATACAGCACATACAATCTCAAGATTGTTTGTTTGCAGCAGCTGTGCTAATGACAGAGAAACAACTTAATGTTTAAGAGAAGCTGTTTATGCACTAACATCACTGGCTATGCCACCTAGCATAGCATATCTACATAGCAGGCTCCACTGTGTGGGAGGAGCTGCAGCAGAGAACAAGGGGGCCAACTATACTCACTACATACTACTTAGTATGTAGTGAGTAAACTCCTTTTTATTTTACATAATTTTTTTACTTTTCAGCCAATTAAATATTAGTCATGCTGCTAAAGTAATATGCATCGGAAAGAATCCTGCCATTTTAACTGGCCGAGCTGCCGTCTGTACATATATTTAGACATCACTGTGGTGTTTCCCTCAGCAAAATATAAGAGCTTTCTCACACTGCACATGTTGCAAAAGGAAGATTGGAACAGGAGGTTAGTGGGCAGAAATCTTGGACGCTTTGACAAAAGCATGGCCACCTAATAATGAAGATTTTTTTCAGTATATTTTATCATTGAATTTTTACTTCATGAAACAAAATGCTACATTCCTCTGTCCTGATTGAAAGCTTGTTAATGTCTCTCCTTTAATGGCAGCAGATCTGCTTAAAAACGTCCTTATTGGTGGAGATATAAATCCCATCACTCTGCTTAGAATCGAGCTAATTGGAAGGGCAAAAACCGAAACAAGATCAGCAGTAACTTTCTGTTAAATATTGATTTTAAATAAAGCTAGGCTTAAAAAAAAAATCTTTTTTTTCTCAAGTTAATGCCCAGCTCCTTCTGCTCTTGTCGACACTGATTACCTTTAAATGACTTGAGTACAGCTCTCACTCACAACTCAATCAGAAGGTCACTCAGCTGGAGCGAGATGGGATTAAAAAGCAATAGCTCCTTAAACCTAATGACCATATATAGCAATTTTCCTTCAAACAGATATGACCCATAGGAGGGTATTGAACAGACTGTTTTAAGAAAGAAAGAAATTGGTTCTACATTTTTTTTTAACCTAATTATTATATTGTCCTTGTTACTGGTTATAGGTCCAAAGGATGCGCCCAAGGACTGCTGGAGATAGGCACCAGATGCCCTTCTGCTTTAAATAATGTTTTCTATTTTCATTTCCTTCTACTTACACTTTTTCAGTCAACACCTTCTTTTCTTGGCATTGAGAGGTTTCTAAATATTGCTTCTCCAGTAATTATGTTTTCGTTTTGTTTTCTGTGGCATGTGCGTCTTTGATTTGTGAAAAGGAGCATTAAACATGACTGAAAATTAAGTAAAAATCGTAATCTTTTCAGTTCCCTCCTCCTTGAGCCGCCTTCACTACTGCAGCTGAGACTTTTCAGTTTTTGGTAAACTCTGAAATTAAACAAGCTCTAAAATTCTTCTTGAACAAATAAACAGCTCAGTTGCGGTTATAAAGGCCTGAGCCATCAACTCCCTAACGGTATTAAATATTAACTGCCTGCTTGCCTGAAATCCAAGAGCCAAAATATTAGATTTTGTCACACAGTATTGTTGTTAAAATCAAATCTCTTTTAGATTAAGAAATATACGCAACAAACCGGAGAACAATGAGTAGACTACCTCACAAAAACATTCATGGGCCTTCAACCTTTTCAAATTTAGATGCAAATGAATTTAAATTCACAAATTTTAATTTCATTGGGATTTTATTTTATGAATCAACACAAAGTGTAAAAGACATGGTAGACGGTTTTCCTTTTTTTTTTATGAAATCTGAAAAGTGTGATGTGCATTTGCAGACAGCCAATATTTTGTAGAGTCACCCTTCGTTGCAGTTACAGCTGCAAGTCTTTTTCTGCCATTTTTACATGTGTAGAGGCTGAAATGTTTTATGAAAACAATTCTTTTCTTTACTAAACAGTTTATACTCAGTCAGATTTAAGCACTGTGAACATCAGTGCTTAAATCTTGCCTCAGGTTCGTCATGGGATTTATGTCTGGACTTTGACTGACCCATTTTAACACATCAATAGGCTTTGACCTAAACCAAAGTTTAGGTTGGTTAAACGACCAATAAAACTTAGGAGCAAACTTGTTACAATGGATCTAAAAGCATTACTATGAAGTAATTATACAGGAATTTTAAAACACAAACATCATTAACCACCTACATAATGTTTTATGTATACTCTGAAAAACATTACTATAATTTTGGTTCCTAGTTTAATTTCTAAAAGGTATTTTATGATGCCACCCTTGATGAATTGTAGCCTTTATTAGGCCACATCCTTGCAATTTATTGATCTGAAGCATTTTATTTTATTTTAGTTCCCTGCTTAATAAAACCATCCTTGCAGCATGATGCTGCCACCACCATGTTTTAGTGTGAGACGGTGTGTTCATGTAGTGAGATAGTATTAGTCATGTCACGGCCTTCCATTTTCCAAAACCAAAAATTCCAACAAAAGCCGTGGGTGGTAACAGGTGGTTTGATTTGCACGCACTTCCGACTTGATAGTTCTGAAAGAAAAAAAAAGAAAAAATCTTTATTTCTTGTAAAAAAAATAAATAAATAAACAAAATAATTACTAAAAATATCTTGCAACTTGGTTGAAAACTAAAGTAAACTGAAATTGATGTTTCAAGTACAAAAAAAGTGGTCAAATCATCATTTACAAAACTTCCCATCAACACACCAGACATTTGTCAAACAATAGACCTCCACCAAGCACCCGGTGTGTTCTTAACTACTCAAATTAATGGGAGGATCTAACAATTACCAATGTAATATAAACAATTCCAAATATAGAAATTACAAATGTTGGTTCTAAACTACATTAAATATAATCTAACTGCCCAATTTAATTGGTAGAAATTGCAATCCACAAAATTTTGCATAAATGGCCACAACAAGTCAATAAATATTTTAAAAAGCTTCTAATGACCTGGTTTCATTGGAAAAGTTCTTTATTTGTGAATATTATGTGTGAATATTTTTCCAAGCTGCTGCACGACATAAACACAAATTTCTGTCTTCAGATGAATTAAAGCAACGTTTTCCTGAAAGAATCACATGACAATCCGAGTAAATAAAATCTAACACACGGATTCAACAACGGAGATTACTCACCTCCACATTTACTGAATACAAAGATTAAAAAAAACCAGGGATCAATCATCTGAAAGGCATCAGATGATGAGAAAAGTCTTTTATCCATCAGATAAAGATGTTCCTTCCAGTTTTTACGTCTTCAATTAAGAATAAGTCACATTTTTACACTGAATTTTAGTTGTGATTAACAAAAACAACAAAGTAATTCAAAAATACAGTATTTCAAGGTGCATTAAAGTATTTAGACTGAATTTACTTACAGTAACTCGAAGCTGTCTCAACACAAGGTCAGCACATCTTTTTCTGTCACCATCAACTTCTTCACCATTTTATTTCCTTAGAAATATAATGCTGATTTAAACAGCAGAGAGGCATTTCCTTTGAAATCCTGTTTTTTTTTTCCCCGAGGTAAATACTTTTTTTTTTCTCTTTTTAAATAGGCTTACATTCTGGGCCAGAGCTTTTAGAAAATGAAATGCGAGTTAGGATTGTGCCGTTGTTTATTGCTGTGATTTAAAGCAGCGAGCTACCAGGGAGTAAACAAACCGTGTCGTGTGTGTGTGTGGGATTACCACCCCGAGTCCTCCTGCTCCTTTTGTCACAAATGAAAAGAAAAAAGCCGGGGTCTATGCTTACCTGCTGTGGTGTGGGCGCTCCCAGTGATGCAACCGGGCAGTTCAGTTGGCTTCAAAAGAAAACCATCACAGCTCGCTCAGCAGCAGGAGGGACTGTCTTCTCTTTTATCATTACGGTGGGAAATTAAAAGTTTACTCGGCAATGACTGCATAAATCAACCAGCAATAATTACTTGAAGATGATTAAAGGATCCTGGATTAGTTCAGCGCTAGACCTGGTTCATCTGAACCAAATCCAGAGGCATAAAGGTGAAATTAAGAGTTTTTAATAACGAAAAATAAAGACTTGTAGAGCTGTCACAGAGGGGAAGGGACATGGATCCAGTGTTAGTCTAATGGAGAAACCAGCAAGGAGTGAATGAAAACCAGGAGCTTAAATAATGAGGCAGGGCTGGAAAATTGCAACGAAACCAGATGAAGTAATCAGAGTAGATGTAGTACAGCTGTGAGAGAAGCAGGATAGAGGGAGGGAGTCTAATTAACACAAAGGAAATTGAACTAAAACTCATAAAGAACCAATAAAGCAGACTCAGTTTTTCTATTCACTTCCTGTTTTTATGGTGACATATAGTTAGCAGTTCCACAGCAGAGGAAATGAACGGTAATCTTTAGCTTGGTTTCCCCATAGAAGAGCCTGGTGTTCTCCAAACTGTTTATATCTCCAGAAATGAATAAGTAAGAATTCTTGACGATTTTGAAAATGTGAAACTTCAGGAGGACAGAAGCTTGTTGTTCTCTTTTAATGCCTCAGAGCTGCAGAATATACCAGCAAGCTGTCATCTTCTCAGACCAATTATTTTTTGCCGGAACATCCTCTATTTCTTCCAGCTTTCGTTTTATTTCTGAGGGCTCAGTAATTAGCTGGAGCAGTTGTTCGAGTTGATGCCCGGCTCAGACGAGGTGAGCCTTGAAACCGAGCAATAAAGGTTGAGGAACATTAAACCTTAACAGGGATCCAGGCTGACAGATCTTAAAGGCCTTCCTCTCTGAAAAACACTGAAATGTGTGGCTTTCATGACAAAGTTCTGGCCTGACTTCAAGGGAAGATGGAGAATTTAGATTTTACTTTATCATTTCAGTTTTGAAAGTTGGAAGAGAGATACAGTCAGTTCACACATAATACGGTATATTTTTATTTGTGATGTTTTCTTTCTGTGTAATTTGCCCTCAGACACACTGTGGACACAGTTGCGTAGTTGAAGGGAATGAGGCTTGAACATGAGACCCATTCCTCCTTGTCACCCCATTACCTGCTCTCTGTGCCTCCCATTACTGCTTCTCTCTCTGGAAATATACCCTGCTGCTGATTGCAGATTGTATTGTAATGCTAGAGACTACCTGCCTTTTTAGTGTGAGAAAAGGAGCAACTGAAAAAGGAACAAACACAGAATAAAGTCAGCTTTCAACACTGTTTTGTATTGACCGCAAATTATATCTAGGTATATTGTGTTGTAAGGTGCTTTCAGAAGTTTGGTGTCTTTTTTAATTATTCCATTGTCTTTCCAATTAGTCACAATGTCTAAAATTTGATGTAAAAATATGACTTATTTTTTATTTAAAATGTAAAAATTGGAAGCAGTGTATTTAATTTGGTACATAAAATGTTTTTTCTTATCATGTGATGCTTCAGATGATTTATCTTATCAAAATGTATGGTTTTATTGTATCAAATTGTATTCTTTTTGTATTGTATCCTGTCATTTAGTAAATTCTTTAAATTTTTTGCATTGTGTCATATCCTATCTGTTTCTTCTTACTGCATCTTTTCATATTTTATTGTACAATGGTATTGTATATGATCTTCTTTTATTTTATATCATGTTTATCTTCTCATCTTGTCTTCTTACTATCATGTTTATATTGCATCTCTGTATTGTATCAAATTATACAATACATACCTTATCATGAAGTATTGTACCTTATCTCATTGTGTTTTTTCTTTGTCTCGAACCGAATAAATACATTTCAAAAATACGTCTGTGTAACAGCTGTCCATCTAATAAATGTTGCAGCTGTAAAGTTGTGTATTTCAACCATTTTATTTGTGATAAAGATGTTCATTTTTGCTGCAAATCCCCCCCACCATAAAAATATCCAATGCTAAAAGCTTATTAAATCTGAGTGCATTTTTGATTTGCTTCAATTACCTGTGTTGCGTAATGTTTCCATATAACACCTTGGTTGTGTTTCCTCAACCTCCATTAGTTACAAAAGCCAAATTAGCCTTTTCTCTGATGCAACAATCCTTCTGCACTCTGCTGGAAACTCGCACAGTGGCGCCTCACTGTGCAGATCACTGAGTTGAGCCTCTGCTCTCAACCTTCGCATGCATTACTGTCCAAAGCGGGCTGAGACATTATACATTTATTAGATTTTAACATTTCATTGGACCACAGCTGATAATCAGTTCAAAAACATTTTTTCATGCCTTGCCTTTGGAGGAAGAAAATAATATACTGCACAAGTTTGTACAGAAGTATCTGGCAGTCCTGAGAAATTATTCAGTGTCCAGGAACATTGTACAAAAAGTCAGGGAACATACATTTTTTATTCAGGTTCTGAATAAAAAATAACCGAGTAATGTTTCGCTCCCCGGTGATATTCATCAACCTCCTGGCTGCAAAGAATGATATAATGAACTTCATTCTTTCTGCATCAAACTAAATGGCAGCTGCTCCCAAACTGTGTACGTTCATAAAGGATGTAAGAGAAAACAAATGAATTTGCCCCTGAAGTGTTCATTTATCAAAATGAAAGCTGCAGCTGCTGGGTTCGGAGTTTCTTTCTGTCCTTCTGATCTTTTGATCTCTTTGAAATCAAGGCGGACAAAGATTTGGGTAATTCTAGAAATTGCCACCAATTCACTCAGAGAATTGCTTAGTGCGTAACTAAAGTCAACTTAAGTTCATCAATCAAGAATACATCAATCTGTTTTTTATGCTGGGATCATTTATTAGAAAGCTGAAATAAATCAAAATGAGTTTTACTTTAATATGATGTTGATTTAGTAGCTTTCAGTGAAATGAGACGAATCAGTCGGAAATGCACTCATTAAATAACACTTAGAAATGACAGTTGCTCTATGTTAATTTGCTTCTTTCTTTTTCCTCTGTTTTTGTTCCTTCATTTCTGTGTTTCTTTCATTGTTTCTTTCTTGCTTACAAATTTTTCTTTCTCTTATTTCCTTCCTTCTTATAATACATCAATCAGTTTGACTTCTTTTCTCCATTTTCATTCATTCTGCAGTTTTTAAGTCTCAAATGACTATGTGATGAAGTGCAGTGCTTCCTAAATTTCCTTTATATTTTCCTACATTCTCTATGTCTTGTGAGTTAGTTCTCAGATGTAAACAATTGGCCTTTTTTATTGTAAATGAGTCACAGATCTCATTTAACACTGTCAAAAACACCCATCCATTCTCTATATACCCACTCATCCTTGCAGGGGATGCCTACGTCCAGCTGCCAACCCGGGTACAAGCACAAACTCACCCCTAAAGGCAAATTAGTCAAACCAATCAACCCAACAGTCATGATTTTTGGACTGTGGAGGCTACTACCCTGTGAGAAACCAAACATGCAACATGCACATGGAGAACGTACAAACTCCATGAAGAAAGATCCCAGGCTGGTATTTGGATCCAGAGTCATATTTTTGCAAGGTCCCAATTGTGCAGTTCTAACAAAAGCAATCCTCTGTAATTCCATAAATCCTAGAGAACGTGAGTGTGACCAACTGTGGATCAGTGGGCCGAGTAGTCGTCTTGTAATCCAAAGGTTTGGGTTTGATTCCAGCTTCCTCCTGCAACCTGTTGATGTGTCGCTGTGCACAACACTCAACCCCAAGCTGCCCACCAATCTGTGTATCAGTGAATGGGACTTGATGAACGTGGAACTCTAGTGCCAAGTTCTTTGAGTAGACGGTATAACTAGAAATTACATAGAATTCAGTTTGTTTTTTCATCATTTATTGTGATAAACTGTTCATAATATCAGAATATTAAGAACTGATCACTGACTTACAGTTAACTCTGAGCTCTGAACTGGAGCTGGGAGCAGTAACTTCCTCCAGTATCCACCAGTTACCTGGCAACAGCTCCGTGCCCTGAATTACTTGGTTTGCCCGTGTTCACAAGCAAATTGGAGTTTTTACACTTTGATTTCTGAACCGATGAAACAAATGAGGAATTATGTGTTAATAGGTGAGATTAAGAGCTACCTGCTTGGAGGCAGACAATGAAACAGCTTCTGGATGCAGGCTTGTTTCCAAGATACTTCTGTCTTCTTGTTAAACTCTCCAAGAAAAAATACAAGTCTACATGTTTACATATTGGAAACTCATGAAAACATACATGAGCTGAAGATATTTCGGTTTATTAATCCAGAGATAATTTTTTTTTATCAGTGTATCTAAAATGCTTTCTTTTGACCTTTTTTAAGCTCATTCAAAATTTAGCATCTGATCATTATAAGTGCAAATGCTTTTGTTTGTTAGTTTGACTTGAATTTTTGAAAATGAGCTTCAGTTTAAGAAAGTATTAAACAAAAAGAAAGATTGAAAGAAGGTCTGGTTCAGAACAAAAAGAATTGGGATTTTGTAATTTCATTTTTCATTTCACAGATTTTGCTTATTGACCAACTTAACTTTACCCCTTTTTTATTATAATTCATGCATAGCTAATGAATTTAGCTATGTGATAGACCAACACAAAGCAATTGTAAAGCGGAAGGACATCGATGCATCGTTTTCACAGTTTCTCATGAACATAAATATAAAAACTGCAGTGTGACTTTGGATTCAGCTTTCTGAGGCAGTAGTTGCAATTTTTCCTTATTCTTTACAAAATAGCTCAATCTCTGTCAGATTGGATGGGAAGCGTCTGAGATCAATAATTTTAAAGTCTTACCACAGATTCTTAATTCGGTTTAGATCTAGACTTTGACTAGGCCATTCAAACACAAAATATGGTTTCATCATAGTTCTGTTTTTTGTTGTGCTCGAAGTCTTCAAGTCTTGTGCAGCCTCCAACAGGTTTTTATTAACTTTGATCAGTTTCTCTGTCTGAGATGTTGATGAAATGAGGTGTTTTGCATATCAACCAAAACGCTCTTATCTGGTCGGATAATCTTGTTCCGTGGGTTTGTAGATGGATTTCTTTGAATAATGTCCTTTTTCTTGCCTCTTGTCCATAAAGCCCATATTTACATAGGGCTTTTGTTTCCACTTCTTTCCGATGATGATGCAAATGATGTAAAAGATGTTCAAAAGTGGGTTTTATTTTGGTGGATCAGAGTAAAAGGGAGCTGAAAACAAAAGCATGAGTCATTTAAATATTTTTATTTCTAGTAAAAAATGTTAAACCATGTCTCCCTTTCCTTGAATCACAAATTGTTTGGGGGGATTTTAATCACATAAAATACCTAAAGTCCAAGCTGTCAGCAGTGGCTAAAACTGACTGCTGGCTCAGCATCCGAACAAGTTGTGCCTCAGAGATTCTCTCGCCCTCCTTTTTCATTCAACAACAGTCCAGCAAGGGCAACTGAGCTTTTTCATCCAGAAACATATTTTTTTAAAACGTTGGAACGATTGAAGTTCAGCCCTTCTGTTGCTCAGAGATAAACTCTGTTAAAAATTCGCGATCGAAAAAGATGAGTGAGAAACAATTGCTTCTGAGGCATAAATTAATGACTTTAAATGAATCGAGCAGCAGACGTGAAAAACGTGGACCATAATATCCAGAGCCCACATTCACGAGCTCAATCTGCGAGGAGGCGTCGCAGCAGACAGTCGAGTTGTTGATTTGCTCTCAGTGTGGTTTTGGAGGGCTGCAGGCTTTTAAACTGACACCATGTTGAATTAAACAGTTAAACCCTGATTTTTCTGCTTGAATCTGTATGGAGAGATTAAAAGTCTCGTTCAGGTGCTGATATGTTCCAGCCGTAGATCACAGTAACAGTTGGCTCACCAGAGAGCAGGGTTCATAAAAGAAGCAATCCCTCCGTAAGATTACTGCAGCTACAAGACGCATGATTTATTTAGTGTTTGAGGGGGCTTCTCCATATTGAATTTGTTTTACAGCTGGATCACACATGCAGCGTGGGGAAGGAGACGGACATACCTCCTCTTCTCCTGCAATCTCCATTGCTGCATTCGCAACTTTAGCTGAAGTGGATAATCACATTTTACAAGACGCAACCCCCAATGAAGCTCCAGCACACAAATCAGAAGTGCTCCCAAATTGATTAGCTTTTCTCCCGCGTGTGTCTGCAGAAGATAGCGTACTTCTGCCTGCGCTGCTGCAGTGACATGTATAGATCTTGTTCTGGTCAGATCGTGCAGCGCCTCACTCGAGAGATGCCAGCTGCTGCATAAAAACAGCCCCCAGAAAATAATTCAGCGCTTCTGAGTTGTGCCCGCAGTTTGAGAGAAAGCAGTGAGGGATGTGGCTGTAAAACCAAAATTAGGCGGTCTATTTTTCTTCTGGGAATTTAAAATCGGTGCGACTTTAGGGTTTTACATAGACATAAATTGCTAGTCAAGCCCTTGTTCTGTCAGAATATTTCAAACTTTGGCTGGGCCTGCCAATGGATAAATTAAATGAAACAGCAGCACTGCAGTGGAGGCAACACTTTTAGTCATAAAAGTCCAAACGTTCTCATAGACATAATTCTTGCTCTGGAAATATTGAAGGTGAAGGTTGTGATATCCAGGAGGTGTGCATCACATCCACTGAAAATGTACAGTACCAAAGGCCTTGAGGCCAGTATGAGATTTTCATGGCTTGGATAACCATGACTTATGGATACCCCAGTAAAAAGGTACAGCACAAAAAATGCCAAAAAAAAAAAATTCATAACATAATCTAATCAATTTTAATTAAAAAAAACAAAGGCAGCAGTTTTGTACACTAGAAACAAAAGTGCAACATATTGTTTTAATTGTTATTCGCAGTTTTTGTGTAGTCATCTATTTGCAGCTGTGGAACGTAACCCAAAATTATTCGTGGAAAACCATAGTTTATCTAAAATATTTGAAAGAAATTGCAACTTGGGAAACTGAAAAACATTGAGGCAATGCTACTTTGCTGTCATTTGTACAGCAGCCAGTCCAAGAGCGCTATTTAGTTTCCTTGGCAGTGATTGGCTGAACCCTCAAGACAGGTGAGGAGGAACACTGTGGATTTTAGCTTCCCTGGTTGTGATAAGAGATTTCCACTATGCATAATAATGTATATTAAGACATATTTGGTGCTTGAACTACTAAAACATGCAGTTAAAAGTATTTTAGAGGGGGTTTCAACTATTTGTAGTTTTTAGCTATTTGTGGTTCCTAAACCCCATACATATCAGAAGTCTACTGTATAACCATGGGTAAAAAAAAAAACATTCATCCCTTTAATCTTTCATGAACTTCAAGTATTTCAAAATTTGTCTTTCTTGAGGATTTATCTTGTAATCACTTGAAAAGAGTGGTCTTCTTTCAGCCAGCTGACCAGCAGGCAAAGGGTGGGAGAAGGGTTGTGAGTGGTGGGTAGCTGTGTTGCTGCCAGAGAAAACACAGCTACCCAGGTCAAATTTGCCTTTGCAAATTTGACCTGTTGCCTTTGCACTTTCAGGGATGTCTGACTTCAACCATGAGCAGGCATCTACCTTGTCATAAGATAGTAATTGTAGCAAAAATTATTAAATTAATATTTTGGTTAGATCATTGAGATCATAAACTGTTGTTTCTCTTTGAATTTAGAAAGGCAAAAAAAAAAAAAGGCTGGAACTCTTAGACTGCTAATAATAACCAAACAATTCCATAGTCATAACAGTAAACGCCTTTCTCCAGCCCTGTAGAAGAAGGTCCAAATGTCTTCTAAATCCAAAAACAAACCACAACTCAGGACTGGGTGGATGTAGGACCTTTTGACAGAGGGACTGGAAATTATGCCAAACAGCACAGAGAAAAACAGCTCAAGCAGCCTGGAGGCTGCATGGACCAATCTACTCAAAATACAAAATAAACACATGCATGATGAAAAGCACAAATACAGCATGCAAAATCTTGAACCTAGGATGAACTCATGAGTCATCTCAATTTTAAAAGCCTCTGAAGCTCAAGGAAAACTAAGCACAACTCATGACAGACACTTTGCAAATAACCAGCTTTACACAGTCTTTCTTCCAACAGCTGGTTGAAAAGATGGAATGCATTGTTGTTATTTTTTAGCTAAACCTTTGAAAAAGATGAAAAATAAAGCAGCTGGTACATACAAAAACAATTTCAGGTCCAACAAAATAATAAGGAATTGTGAGCGGAAAACCTGGCATGCAACAGTAGATGATCAACTAAAGGAAGACACATCCTTCGGATGGCTGGATTTATTTTTTCCTGTTTCTTAAAGGCATATTTGCAAAATTAATCTGATGTAGATAATTTTTTATGTCTTACACGTCGTCTTTATTCCTTCACTGAGCTATTATTTTTCTTTCTAAACACACACTGCTCAATATGCCAACATGTTTGGGTGAAAGGACTGAAAAATGAGCAAAAGGAAAACAGCCAAATCTTTAATAAAAATGTGGAAATACCTATTAATAATGGCCACTTCAAAAAGCTTGCTAGATAGTTTGGCTCCTACGAGGAGACATTATGGTTGGTAAAACTTTTTACAGTGAGCAGAGATTAAATTACTAGCTGTAGTTGTTGTCAACAGCCACAGTTAGTATTCAGAGCAACACATAGACAAAGTGAAAGGTATTTCTAAAGTTTATATATATGGATTACCATTAAAATGAAATACTAATGCACAGCTTTTCAATTTAATCGCAGTTCCATGGAGTTAATTTACTGCAAAACAGTTTTTAAAATGTTGCACATACCGACTAAAAGATGGTAATGAGGTCAATTTATCTCTAAAATCAATGTTTCTCTGCTGCTCTCTGAATGCAAAGGAGTCTTGAAGATTACAGAAAGCCATTCTGACTGATTTTATAAATCTGTTTCTGTTTGTGCAAAGGTTTTATTAATATAAGTTTAGTTTTACATACAGACATATACATATATAAATATATATTTCTTAGATAACTTTTTAATAAATGAGTTAATTCAGCAACTCAAATAAATATTAATATGTAAGATAGACATACATTACATAATCACAAAATAACACAATGAATGAATAAATAATTTGAGTATTTATATTATTTTTTAAATGCATAAAAATAAGCATGGAAAGAAATATTAAATAAAAAAAAATATGTAAAAATGTAATTTTTTCGTTGTCATTGATTTAATACAATGTAAATTATTGTGTAATTTACCTTGTAAGCATTGAAATGTTGCTTGTATTTAAAAGTATTATTATTATTACTACTACTACTAACTACTACTACTACTACTAATAATAATAATATTAATAATAATAATAATAATAATAATAATACAGGTTGTTCAAAGAGTCACAGTAACAATATAAGCATTTCAAGGTGGACTTTAATGGTTAAAATGATAGATAGATAGATAGATAGATAGATAGATAGATAGATAGATAGATAGATAGATAGATAGATAGATAGATAGATAG